>JAQQAF010000128.1:0-47742 GCA_029747655.1 Ensete ventricosum | reverse complement strand
GGAATCCACCCACTGATACCAGACAAGTAACTACCAGCATTAAAGCAGCGAGGGTTTTAGAGCCAATATTCTCATAATTGGAGTTAGGAGCCCAGTACCAGATCTAAAGGAATGTCAGACTCCAGGACAGGAGCACCAGACTCCGAGTTAGTAGCGGAAGAGTTTTCGTAAGGGGAAACAGACTCATCGATAAGGTGGTTAGAGTATGAGGGCCGCTTTTTCACTAAGTAGTCCCCCGTTCTTATAGCAGTAGTTCTCGTCTTATCAATAGTCATTTCAATTCCAAGGTTCTTGTTACAGTCGTTAGGGCCACTGGATTTGATTCCTACTTTTGAGAAAAGGTATCCGAACCCGGCCAAGAGACTTGTCTGGTCTTGTAGTCCGGTCCATATAGTCTTGTAGCCCGGTATCCCTATCTGTAGTAATAGCATGTAAGTAGCCCGGGGGGAAGAACGAAGCTAGTGAATAAATTGAATCATACTCGGAATCAGAGTGAATAGGAAGAAGCTGTTATGTTAGGTAACCGTTTTCTATACCTGGCGCAGTAGACACCATTATTTTCTTTTACTTGCGCTAATGGAAAGGCGCATTTTGGATTAGTGGACTTGGGATCAGGGAAAGTGGAAGTTTCTGAATGATTTGTTGGTAGGTGTACCTGTTCAGTTATAGAAAGATTTGTAACCAAAGAGCATAGATAGCGGAACCTTCAAGGGAATTCTAAAGTCAAGAGGCTATTTCAAGATCATAAGCTGGATCTGTAAATGATGTTTCAGTTCGAAATGAGAGTGTAGTTCCTGTGATTGTTCTAGTGTAGAATCCCGAGTGAGAGTTTCATCGACTGGGGAATATGCTGGATCAGCTGCTCCTTAATTCGTTGATGTTTCCCCTGCTGAGTAGCAGTAAGTAAATTCGATTCTGTAATTGAAACTGGAAAGAAAGGTTCAGGTTCAAGGTAGTTAGGATCGAATCAAAGAGACAAAGGCTAAGCTACAGGTGAAACTCTGTTTGTCTAGTTGCTTGTCCTTACCTTCACCCCCAAGAAAGAGCGCCTGCATCATCTCCACAACCGACATCAAGTCAAGCACCTTCACTTTCCTTTCTTGGCACCCAACTGAAACAGGAATCATATGCTTTTGGCACAAGCGCCTTAAGGTCGTCCGGAACAAGTCCTTCTTTCGGCTAAAGTTGGTTTTCTTTCAACTGCTGTTACTGCCTATTCTCTTTTCACTACTTCTTCTCTTTCAACTGAACAAGCAAGCAAAGGGCTAACGTGAGCTTAGTGTGAGTGCTCCTATGCTATGTTAGCAAGCAGAACATTTCCAGCAAGCAAGTTCCCTTTATGCCTCGGCCTCGTGATGATATGATAGTGTTGTAGAGTTTAGCAGGAATATCCTATCTTCTATAATATGCCAGAGAGATTCTCTTATTCATTTTCTTGATTCGAACAAGTAAACAGTGATAGCACTAAATAAGCTATCTCGCTGCCTACCCTACAATACTTGCAAGCAGTAGAAAGCAGGATGCCAATACAATATATATGTATATGATTTGATTCTACTTATTGAAAGGGTGAGTCAAGCAGTAGAAAGCTGGGTGCCGACACATCAATCAATTATTCTAGGGAACAAGCAACATAAGCTCCCGATGACATAACTCGTTAACGGAGCTCCATTCCACTCTTTCACTTTCCGGGGCGCGAGTTTGATAGTTCAATGCAGTAAGCAATGTTGGTTACGCTTAGAGTAAGGAGTACAGTTCCGCGGGTTGACTTGGCGCTTGTCGTCTTGCCTTGAACGATAGATCAGTTGTTTCAGTGTGAAGTAAACTTCCCTCCCTGCCAGAGCTATACCTTGAATCTAATGTTGTTGCCGGTAGCGACCTTGGTTTCCTTGATGGAGCACCTATTTTTCATGACATTTGTACAAAACCCCGGTTGTTACATCATCATATTAAAACAAGAAAACCACATGATATGCTACTATTACATGACATGCTACTTACTCTTATTATAAGAGAATAGAATAGAACTGCTGGCAAACAGGACAACCACCTTTGACTTTTCTTCTTACTTTGATGCGCCTATTAGTCTGTGGCTGCTAACTTAGATTGATTTTGCACTCCGTACCGAGATGGTGCACTAAGGAATTGACACCGGCACTGGTAAGGTTGGACATCCCTACTGATAAGAATAGAAACCAGGCGTATGAGACCAGCACTACTTCTTCTAATACGAGAAACCTGCTACTTTTACATAATACCTTTGATTATGACTCGCTTGTTTCAAACTTTACCTACAGCTCTCGAACCACAGAGCAAAGCTTACTTATATTCTTGATTACTTTATTGAGTATCGGAGTTGAGAGCTTGACAGACACATGTCCGCAATAGCTAATCACTTATGGTAGTGGTGCAGAATGGTAATCAATCGAAATCGTCCTAAGCTTTCACTGTTTTAGGAAAGGACCGCGGAGAACAATGATAGGGCCATTCATTGATTTTTATGACATAGACTTAATTGACCCATGATTTGATTGACCCATATCCGGGAAGGAGGTTCGAACGAGCGAAGAGCATCCCACCTTGCCTCTGTCAAAGCAGCACGACTAAACAAGTTTCTCTTATATATGTATATATATAGCTCCTGTACCTAGCCGAAGGAAGGCGATCTTACTCCGATCTAAATTCCAATGCTTCGTTATCCGCATCAACAAATCAATCCTATTTCCCATGAACCGAGAAGGGGGTAGGAAGGACCAAAAACTGCTCGGGGAAATCCAATCATCTAAATCTTATCTCAAGATCTTTCTTACCAAAGCTCTAGGGAGGGGCAACTAAACCAATTGCTTTGCTTCTATTACAGACCCAGCCCAGCTTCAAAGGGACGGAGGTAAGAGGATGCATAGTGGCTCGGAATACGAGAGTGCTCATACAGATGCTATCTATCTCCTAACTCTGAAACACCCAACTAATAACTCGTGAACTAGCTTGTTAACTTGTTCTCCCCACTCGAACTTAAGATTCTAGGCTGAAACTTTAAGTCAAACAGTAAAACATTAATTCTGATGCTTCAATATCACTTATGGTTACTTATGCGGTAGTTGCTTGTCCTTGCTTCTTCGCATTATGTGTTGGGGCCAGTGAATTCTTCCTCATCTGCTTCAGCTCTTGTCGAACTACACTTTTCCATAGGGGTTTTGCTCATGGATACCATAAAAGTGGGGGTTATTCCACCTTCCTTTACCGATAATGGCGCATTGAGTAAGGCACCTGACCATGCTTCACTGCTTAATGGAATTTGCTCTTTTGAGTTATATTATAGAAATACCCTCTTCTAAACCGATCAATCAATTCTATTCTTACTTTAATCAATATTAGGGGCTGAAAGAGTGTAGCGGCGCTAGCCGCCAAGGAACATAAGTTTCGCGGCTAGTTAGGCCCGCCGACAAGCTATAACATAGCGCGTCAGTAGAGTGGCGCGGCAGAGGCAAGTAGGCGCCAAGCAACTCACCGAGTTGCGCGGCTAGCTTAGCTACACTCTCTCCGGCGACAAGCTATTTGAATAGTGCGTCGACAGGCAGGCAAGTAGGCAAGTCGGCGACAAGCTATTTTATATAGTGCGTCAGTACCTAATGTTACGCGCGACAAGCTATTTTAATAGTGCGTCGACAAGTAACTACTAATGTTACGCGGCGACAAGCTATTTTAATAGTGCGTCAGCGACCCTAACGTGACGCGGCGACAAGCTATTTTAATAGTGCGTCAGTAGCGGCGCCAAGCAACCGCCGAGTTGCGCGGCTAGCGCCGCTACACTCTCTCGTTAATGGCGCCGACAAGCTATAACATATAGTGCGTCAGCTCTGCGGTGCGAGAGAACAGGACGTATTTGAGTTATGCGCTCTCAAGATTCAATTCAGTATTTGTTGCACCAGATTAATAATCCAGTAAATACCCCAAGTTACCTATTTCCTATCTTTCTCTACTTTTATTTAATTAACCATTCTTCGCTATTAGTCTCCTTACTATATATCACTGAGTTCAACTCTTTCACTCTCGTAGCTGTCCCTTCCACTCCGTAGAGAGTAAACTAAAGACACTCTCCTTGCCTTAAGTCTGTTATTCCTCTCTCTTATCCTTAACTATCCTTGCTTTTAGGCTTACTTACTCGTTTACTACTCTTTGGCTTACTTACTCTATTCTGTATTTCCTTTCCGGGCATCAATTAAGTTAAAGTAATAGGTAAGTAAACGATTCTGAAAGTGTAGTTCGGGCAAGACACGTTCGTTCTTCAAGTTTGGCTACGGAGCGGGAAGTAAATAAGGTGTAGTTCGAGCTTTGTCTGCGAGAGATTCAATTAATGGTTAAGTCTACTATCTGGTATCGTGTTCAAGTCTAAACCTACAAATAAGAATAAGGTAGAGCAGGAGTGTCGAAGATGGAAATGATGTTCGAAAGGATGGTTCAGGGGCAGAATCAAGTATAGGTTTTGATGCGCTAAGTGGTCCAAGTAAAGGGAATTCTTATTTGTTGCAGTTTTGCAGCTAAAGGAAAAGATTCAACTACTTGTTTTGTTGACTCTCGAAATCCGGTCAAGGAGAAAGTGTAGTTAGAAAGTCAGCTGTATAATAGACTTAATAATCACCCAGGATAAGGATATGAGAAAGGATATTAAACAAACTGTGCGGGCGAAGAGAGTGTTGTCGATGAAGAAAGGAGAGTGTATTGGCCCGGAGTTGGTTGTTCCAGTAGATGCAAATCCAGCTGTAGATGAGGAAAGCTAAAGAGACAGCAAAGCAAGCTTTAAAGAAAGGGATGTAAGACTAACTACCCGGAGGTGAGGGGGTAGACTTACTCTATCTATTAAACCATACTTTTAGGCGTGAGTGGCATTTGATGTCATGGCGGTATGGGAGTATATTCTCGTGGATTCTGTTACTCATAAGTCCAATTCAGATTTCTCAACAAGGCATGGCCTTATTAAGGAGTTCCATCTATTCTTGGGCTACTGGGCGTAGCTCTGATTCTACTCAGTGAAATTCTGTAACTTGCCCGGTGGATCCTTGTGCTAATGTTTCATTCAAAAAGAGCTGTTTTCACGCCCCACCCGCCAAAAGCAATAGTTGCGTGTATCAATAGCATGGGTAAGGTAGCAATGAACACTACATTGATTGCGTGTATCAATAGCATGGGTAGCAATGGTGTATCAATGGCATAGGTAGCCTAGAACTTGACTTGGAATACTTATTGAGAATGGATAAGTACAGCTGCCATTATAAGATATCCAAATAGCGAATACAAGAATTCCATTCATCGGTCAAAGAATAGAAGATAGAAGTTTGAGTTTCCAAGTAAAGGTACCATACCTAGCTAAGGATGATTGATACCCGGGCATAGCCAATTGCACTTAGTCGTATAAGGTGACATACGGGATGAAAGAAAGCAGTACCAGAAGTAAACTAGCAAGTAAGAATCCGCCATAGGAAGGAAATAGAAACCACAAATTCAACTAACAAATAGGAAATCCACTACAGATAACAAGGCTGAAATCGCTGCTAGCAAGGTTTGGGCTGCTGCTGATCGGAATTCCATAAATCAGAAAAGACCCACTACAAGACAAATAAGATATCAATAGAAAGAATTGACCTAGTACTTCTGTTGACAAGAGTAGAACTGGCGATAACAAGGATAGAGCACTGCCCACGTAGATGGATACACGCCCCTAATGGACTAAACTACGAAATAGGGATTGTCTTTATTAACTACAAGAATAGAACTACGAAATACGATACCCTGACTAACAAGAACAAAACTCCCCGCAAACAGACTCGAGCTAGTGCTGACAAAACGGACTGAACTATATCCCCTAGCCTACCACTCCTTGATCCAAATCTTACTTTCCCTTGTAGACTTATATTACTTACCAATAGGAATCGAATACTGCCTAACAGACTATGGAGCCAGTGCTTCTAAGACAACACCTAAAATAAGACCTTAGCCCGGCCTTGACTGCTGTTTCCAAGGTTCGAACTGCTGCTTCAAAGAATCCAATGAATAATTAGGAGAACTCAAATAGGAACTTACACTTTGACTGCTACCGTAAGGGCTGGTATCACTACTAAACAAAAGGGAACTCAGAAGCCAGAAAGAACCACTCAACTAGTCAACTAGGGACAAGTATAAATGTGCCAGTGCCCCCACCCTACTAAGTTTGCTTAGCATTAATAAGAATGCAATCGGCAAGACAGAGGAATAGGATTAGATTCCATAAACGGAATACGCCAAGCAAGTAATAGAATAGAACTCGATGTACGGATCTTATGCTTTTTGGATGTTAGTATGCCATTCCTGTCTGAAAGTCTTCCCGCCCCTACGTGTTCAAACTCAAACTAATGCCTTTACTTATTTAGTTCCAGCGGAATTCTGTATTTGTCATTTATGAGCTCTACCTTTTGACTTCCATAACCAAACTACTGCCCGAGAGGCTTGCTTTCCTCTATCTTAGCCTTAAACAACTGTCCTCCAATTCTTTCCATCGGGTTTCCATAGTGAAGGAATAGGACGGTAACTCCGAACCGCGTCTGCCGTACCTTTGAGCTAGGTTTAGAACCAACCTTAGTATTAGAAGAATTAGGATCCCATCCTGTCCGCACGCATAGACTTCGAGTGGGACATACAGGATAGAGTAGTAAAGCATAGAACCCAACTAGGGAGTCTCAGAAGGGGATTAGTGAACAGAGATAAGAATTCCCATAAGTGGTTGGTTTCCTTATTATAGGCACAAGTATTAGCGGAGTGTCGTTGTTAGAGGCGTAGGTCTATGAATACAGGCTTGAAGGCATAGTTTTCGTGCCTATACTCGGAGTAATAGGAGTCAGAATCCAAGTCATCATTCTAAGTTTCAATAAATAGATAGGGCCCCGATAACAAGGGCTTTTTTCACTGCTGGCAAACAGACTTGCGCTACCGCTTTTAAGGCACCCTTTCCTTCCTTTACTTACTGCCCGGGGGCTTCCGCACCGGTGGACAATGCCGAACATTGCTTTAATAACTAAGCAAGTCAACCCCTAACGCGCTTAACTTAATAACACTTGCGCTTACATGAGTTCTATTCTATGCTTTCTTTTTCTTCTTTTTTATGGGCTTCATAACCGAGTTGTAGTCCAAAGAATGTAGTTCGGGCAATAACAGGTGACGGAGTTTGCGAGTTGGCCGAGATAGATTCAATTCCTGTTTGCGAGAATATGGAAATGAAATGTTTGACAAGGCATGTTAGGTTCAATGGGCAATTCCAAGTTTGACTGTTTTCCTTGCGCATAAGGGAATTGTTGAATTGAATGATCAACTGCCTCTACGTTAACTGCCTATGGAGTGATAAAGATAAAGAAGGAAAGCATCTAGAAAGTCTCTAGTAAGTAGCGCAAGTCAGCTACAGAGTGGACTGATAGATCTTATTTGAAGCTTGAGGCTTTTAACACCAGACTTCGAGTTTATCGAGTTCCGGGCTTAATCTATTACTTGCACGGTGGTTGAGGTAAGAATCAAGTCAGCAACAAGCGGGTAGGAGAGTGTAGTTCTAGTGTAGTCGACTCAATCTGAAGCGGGAATAAGAATAAGAACCTAGATTCAAAAGCCGAAGAAAGATCTGAAACAGTATCCTAAAGCGGAAGAATGATTTTAAGCTTCAGATAGAAAGTATACCAGATCAGATGCTGGAGCAGGATCATCAAAATGAAAGTATAGTTCTACAAGAGCTGAAGCAGGATCGGGTGAAGAAGCTGCGCTTGTTAAGTATACTTGTTCTGTTGCAGTAAGTAAATGAGTTGAAAGATGTTGATCTTGATCCGTTCGAAAGTAAGCAGCAAGAGCAAGTATTTTGGATTAGGCTACAAATGCACCAGAAGGATAGTTTCTTAGTGGAAATGTAGGATTCCTATAAGAAAGAGTAGTTTCCCATGGCGCTTAAACGACGATAAATAGGGCTATGGGTTGACAGCCTGAAGTTGGTAACTAAACTGATTGATTGTCCCGCCTCCTTGTCTACAAGAGAAAGAATAAGGAGAATAGGCTGTAAAAGATGCTGTTCGAAGAAAGTCTGCACTGCTTGTAGGGGGTAAAGTCTTGTTTGTTCGGGTGTCAAATGCATAGCAAAGGCCTGTAGGAGAGTTTTCAATGAGCGCACCAAGAAGCAAAGAATCATCTATTAGGTGTCAAAGGTGTAGCAAAGGCCTGTAGGTGAGTTTTCAATGGATTCATTTGCATTTTCATAGTTTACCATCCACAACTTAAAGTACTCGAACTCTCCGTTAGCTTGTTGAATTGACATGACATTGAATTGAGTTTAACTACCACTAACTATTATATAGACATTTTGTAACCAAAGAGCATAGGTAGGTTTAATCTACTCGTATTCCAAATGTATTCCAAATAAAAGAATGGAAAAACAAAGTACACAACTACTGGATTATAGACCTAAATTCCTTCTGAAGCCCGTTAAGTCCGGTGAGCGGTGAGTTAAGAGCAACCCGCTTTTCATAAAGTGGAGAGTCAAGTGCTTTTCCGGTTCTTCTTTTTGATTGCCCCTTATTCTTATCCATAGGAATCCGCTTCCACTGCATCTGATCTATCCCCTAAGACAACTTGGTCTAAGGGCACAATCACAACTATTATGGAATAGGGTTGCCCTTCTCATATGTACAAGGTGAGTTCGCCAAAGTGTGTTAGTGAGTTCGCAAATAGGAATATTAGTAACAGTGCTACAAGAAAGGATTCTAGTGAAAATGCATTTGAGCCGTTAATCTTGCTGTTCCCAGGTGCTAACATTCTTTTCCATTCTTGAGTTCCATAGTCATTCATATACATTTACGTTCAACTCTAACTTACCTACTTGCCTACTTGCCCCTCCATATATTAATGTGCGCATTGGGCTAAGAATTTCATCGGAGTAAACTATAGCTATATAGCTGGGCTTACAACCGTACATATACACTCGAATAAAGATACCTGAGAACAATGCTTTATCGTCCAATGTAGCTTTCATTCACTCTTGCTTGGTGTTCAATCATAGAATATGATTCATGTTAAGAACTAAATTACCACTAGAATCTTCCAAAGAAATAGCACTACCTAATCTCATTAATAGTATAGAGGAACTCAATTCCACAAATGATTTAGGATTCTTAATAGCTGAAGTAAGATTGAAAGAACCGGTACTACGGTGTATTGACTGTGAAGTTCTAACATTGGCTGGACGGACTGTTAATGAAGTAAACCCACTATAATACTGGGTGCTAGTAGGCGAAGTGATGATCATGAACCTGTAGTTGTAGATTACCCATGATTAGATTACCTATGATTAGTTTACGATTACCTATCAAGCCCCTGTGCAGACTTTGCCCCTTTGCTTTTCAATTCCATTCAACAACTAAACTCCTTTCTAACATCATTTCCTTGAACTAGGTGAACAGAAGAACGAGATACTTATCACCAACAACAAGAACACGGATGCAAGTCGTACTGCTAAAGAAAGTGGCATCGCTCTCATTCATCGAGGTGCCCCCGGTTTTGAATACTGTTTTGAATTATGAAATTGCTTATTTCTCATCTCATTCTTTCTTTTGTGCCTACATTGTAGTTCCAGTAGGTTAAATACACTGCGCGTAACGTTAGCCGCTGACGCACTGACTGACGCACTATTAAAATAGCTTGTCGTAGCTAAGCTAGCCGCCGCCAAGCAACAACGTTGCGCGGCTGCCGACAAGCTATATATATAGTGCGTCAGTAGCCGGCCGACAAGCTATAACATATAGCGCGTCAGTAGTTGCGCGGCTAGCGCCGCTACACTCTTTTAGCCGCGTCACTCTACTGACGCACTATTCAAATAGCTTGTCGGCGGGCCGCTACACGTACTGACGCACGCCAAGGAACATACGTTTCGCGGCTAGCGGCTTGTCGCCGCGTAACATTAGCTAAAACACACTGCCGCGTCACGTTAGTAGTGACTTGCCTACTTGCCCCCGCTACACTCTTTCTGTTGTGTTATACGGCAAGCGCGGCGCCAAGCAACTCACCGAGTTGCGCGGCTAGCGCCGCTACACTCTTTTGCTTGTCGGCGCGCCGCTACACTCTTTTGCTTGTCGGCGCGCCGCTACACTCTTTTGCTTGTCGGCCCGCCGCTACACTCTTTTGGCTAGCGGTTTGTCGGCGGCTAGCTTAGCTCCACTCTCTCCGCCTACTTGCCCGGTTGTCAAGTCTGAGGTTTTAGGTCCTATAATTAGATTCGTTGTGCATCATATAAATCACTCCACTTTCGCCGCACACACCCCTTTCCAAATATATAAGCGAGTATATGTGTAGGAGAATAGGCGCTGTCCTGCGAATAGGCGGTTCATGGCAGTCAATCCCTACCTACTCTTGCTTGGTTTTCTCTATTCTTTGACTTTACTTAAAAGGGTAGATTCATGTCCCCTTAGATAAGAAATGATTGACTTAGCAATAGGTACCTATACTCAATTGAAGGAAAGAAAGACTCCGTTACCCGCCGACACATGGAGGACTAGCTCCATTGCTACCCTCAGACACCGTGATCCCCATCTACTCACAGATGGACTTCGCGACGCCTTCCCGGTTGATCAAATCATATAAGTGGCAAATCATATAAGGGATATGGGCATAAATAAACTACTGTAGGCACCCAACATACATATAGGAGCTTCCTTCCCCGAGACGAGTTTATTGACCTGAGACTCCGACTTGATTATGGACCTGCCAGTATCGGACTTCTAGTGGTAAGTATGCAAATGAAAAACATAAGTAGAAGAACTCAGCTCATAACTCAGAATCAGGGGAAGCAAAAGAAGAGTCGAACTCAAGTCTCATAAGCAACTACTCCAGGATGAAAGCAAAGAGAGGTGTTTTGAAAGCAGAGAGATAGTTTGAAATACAGGAGAAGTAGGCTAATAGATAAGAAAGGAAGACTCACTTCTGTGTATAGGTCTGTTACTTACTTGCTAGATTCTTACTTTTTGGAATTACACCATTGATAATCGGAATGCAACTTCTAATAAGAGAATGGGACCGGTGCCTTGCCTATATAAGATTGAAAAGGGTCGATGTAATTGAGTTGAGGCATCAACACTCGAAACAGGCAATCGAACACTGTACTATCGACACAATCATACATAATCTAAGTAGTGAGTAGAGAAATAAGAAGTAGGGTACTACGCTCTAGCGCACCTAATAACTTAATAAGAACACGGGAATCGACCTACTACTAGTAAGCACAGGGCTCGGGACAGGCAACTACCCTTCCACTATTTACTAACTGCCTAAAACTTGATTCCATCTTTTCTTCTTACTTACGACTATTCGCCCTGGACTACTTATCCTTTCCTTACTTCTAAACTTATAATTACTGACTTTCTTCTTTCTTCTGCGGGCACTATCTACTTCTTGTGCTCCCTCTTTTATGTCTTATGTTCCAGTTGAATTCCGATACCTAGGAGTCCCATTCTCCCTTCTCTGGGGTTGACTAGTCATTATTATACGAATAAGTGCAATTGATGTCTTTGTGGCGGTAGGAGTTTCGGCCTCACTTCATAGCTTCATTCTCCTGGACACTATAGACCATACCTTTTCTTAGCCTCCTCGACGTACTATTTACTAGCATTAATAAGGAGGATAGTATTAATAAGGATAAGATGCTGGACTGGTAAGAGGAGCAACAAGCAGGTCTTTCAAAGGGAGTTCGATAAGAATAAGGATTATAAGTCAGGAGCAGGTGCAATCGGGGTAGGAGAAGAAGAGTCCGGGGACAGGCGTACTTTCGAGTTGTTGTCTTAGAGGCAGTAGTTTGATTCACTGACAAGAGAAGTAAGCATCTGATTGTAACTAATGCTTCATGGAATAATGTATCATATGAGAGAACATATTTCTCAGTGTAAGTAAATAAACTGAGTAAACTAGGTCAAAGAATAAGAGACAATAGAAGCGGGGCCAACCCCCATAGGCATTGAAAGCAGTTCTGTTTGGGCAGTAAGTGAGATGCGAGATCAGTAGCGTAAGAGTTCAAGTCAAGTTGTGATACGGGTATGTAGGCTTAGACAAGGGAGCGTTAGACTGATCTAAAGTTTAGTAAGAGCGAGGACGTAGCTAAAGAATGCAAGCATATAGTTTCCGAATGAAAAGAAGGATAGTAAGCCTGTTTGCCGGTAGCTCTAGCTCTAGTCCATTAGCATAGTAGTACAAATCCTCTGTTAGTCCTATCATAGTTGTATTCTTGTTAGCAGTGATTTCCGCCCCGGTAGCCATCAGTATTAGTTTCAGAGGGAGGAAAGGCAAGTCTACCAGAGAGGAATTAGTAGAAAGATATAGATCAGGCCCAACAAGTCCAGTTATCAATTCTGAAAGTACATTTCGAAAGTACGCATTAGAACTGCCCCACCCCAGTGACTCTGTTCTAGTATAAGAGGCAACCTGCCGCTACACTCTTTTCCCTCCGCTTCCATACTTGTGCTTGCTGCCCTTCCGTAACTAAAAGGGGTTATGCTATGCCATAGGTAAGAAATTCTCCTTTTACTAGAGATAGCTTTGGACCTATAACCATATCCTCCCTAGCTTACCAATTGAACTAGATTAGCTGGGAATAATTAAGAAAAGGTAAGAGGGCACAAACATAATGCTGATACGTATGATAAGCTCCTTCCTGAGGGTGTGCTGATCGCTTGCTTGAAAGACAACTTATGAAAATAGCTAGCTTGCCCATTGGATTTCATGAAAGACTACTTAGCATGCATGATGGCTCTCATAACCTAAGAATAAGAAATCGGTTTGTATACTGGCTTCCTCTTACTTTATTCTTGGATTTGTAAGTTAGCACTACTCCAAGGAACGCAACTCCAACAACAGGCTATTACATAAGGAAAGCTACTAAAGGATTCTACTGGACTACAAAGGACATGAGTGGAGCTTAGGACTAAGACACTAAAGAGTGAAAGGTATTCTTGTTGGTCCGGTAGGGAAAGAAAGTCTGTTTGACATGAGTTCTATTATGAAAAGCACCTGTCTCAGCTTGCCCATCACGACAACCCGACAAGCTATTTTAATAGTGCGTCAGCTGCCAATAGTCGGTAGTTATCTCCTCTAAAGCAGCAGTTAAGCCCTGTTGCCGGTAAGTCACTCTATTCCTGTACTCAGGGTTTCTATTCTTGGCAGTCAGTAGTGAATTCCCAGTTCCAAGTTCAAGTAGTAGAGATAGCAGCTCAACTCCTGGGTTAGAGCCGGTAGCAATATAAGTGAATTGAATAATCATTAATAGAAAACTCCATCCTTTTACCCGTTAGTGTGAGTCTTTTCCGGCACTTTTAAACTGACAACACCCATAGAAAGAATAGAACCTGTGCCTATGAGAATTCAATCTACTACTAATGAGAATGGACTAGGAAACAACTGGATAGGGTACTGCTTCTTCTAATACTTTCAATAGAAAACGGGAAGCCAACTCAAGCTACTGCTTTAAAACCTTACTGCCCTTACCGACGTCAAATCTTATACAAATACCTCGGATAATGGATCTACTGTTCAACAAGCCTCCTCCACACAGGGGTTTAGTCCACCATACTGTATACTGGTCTGCCCTCACTCACTTGAAGTCCACTGCTGCCGGATTGGAGTCTGCATTGCCCCTCTTTTCCCGTTCATCATAGAAAATCTTTCCTTGCGGAACTCTTCTCCGCTCTGAAATCGAGAGCTGTGGAGGTTTGTTTTCCTTCTTTGATTTTCATTAGGGCCCATGCCTATCTTTATGTACAGAATATTACTTTACTTATAGAGTAGAGCTAGGTTTACTTTGTACAGAATATTGCTTTACTTATAGAGCTAGGACACCCTCTCTAAGCAGGCACTTTCTCCCGGGTCCGAAAGACAAAAGTACTACGTTTCACTGGAAAGTGCGAAGCAGGGATGGGTAGTAGCTTCCCCGGGCAAGGAGAAAAAGACCTGACTTTCGATTATTCTTGAATTGATCTCTTATCCTTCAATTGATTACTTGGTGGTTCTGCATTACCTACACACTGGACTAGGCCAGGCCTGCTACTAACATAACATTACTTAGTGAAGAAGTTAGCCCGTCCTTACTCACATGGTATTCTTTAACCGGTGCTTATAGGGCTTACTATCTTGCTTGACCTTTATTCTTTAGCCGATGACATAAAACCTTACTATACTTGATTTTGCTCTTCAATTGCTTTAGTGAGTTCTGGCATTACACTCATTACTAGAATCATAAATCCACTAAGGACTACAATCTACTAAGGAACTATAATCGAACCTGACCAACAACTACTAACTGGAATATCGCTACTGCTAATACTAGGCAAGCAACTAAAGAAGTCAGAACCAAATAAAGAAGTAATAATCAAACCATCAAACAAGAATTCCACTACCACATCAAGTAAGGGTACCTGGCCAAGGGGACTAATACTAGCATACTCATATTATAGCCCTACGACCACAACTCGAAACACAGGATGAAACTCTAAGGTAATCTTATATTGATGGTTCAGATACCTATTTCTTATATTTAGGATGATCTACTTCATTGAATCTAGCTCTAGCTGCGCCCTTGGTTGGCACTACTTCATTTCATCTCTTAAGCACCTGTCTATTCTCTTGGATAAGAAAATGCAAATGAGAATACAAAGGCAAGGGAGCGAGCACCACCTCTGATCCTGATCTTTCTCTTGTTTCTGCCTTTGTCCTAACCCTATTTTGATAGTGAAGTAAGGGGAAGTATAGATTAGGTTATGATCCAGTGCATTAATATATAGTAGCGATGTAGACAACAAGGCTGACTTCAATGCCAACAAGGTTTTCATTGTTGCATATCTAAGTTAATAGCAATATATGTCTTACTGGCAGTGGTTTCGTTCTTCTAGTAATAGTTCATGCTTAGAAGTAGTAGCTGGACTCCTTATTCCTATTTCAATGGATTAGCTATCAACACCAAACAAGGGCTAATCTCTTTCTTTTGTAACTAATCCCTTTCTTTATAGGTAAAGCCATAACCTATAAAAGAGAATGAGTCGCTAGGCGAGGGTAGGCGCTACATCAGAACTACGCCCAATAGTCACTAAGCCCAATAGTCACTAAACTCAATAGTCACATACCCGGTGTGCGTATGAAGAGCAGAGACCTTCCATTGGTAGTGTGACGAAGACATCATAAACAACAAGAAAGCAACAACCAACAACCAGGAAAAGAGAAAAGAGGAAATCCACCAATAAGAGAAAGATTCGAACTGGTGCTAACAATACTTCCCTTACTAGACATGAAGCTGCCTGCCCTTCCCGGCGTCCGGTCTTTTAATCATCCCCTGCACTCTTACTCCTTAGTTTGAGTATGACTTTACTGCCTTTCGTTCCCAATGGTTTACTCTAAGTTGAAGTAGGCCGCTACTGGGACCAAAGCCTGCATTACTGGGCCTTAGGCACTACCCTATCGTATCGGAATGCAACCAAACCAGTGCTTCTCAGACTTTCTCCCTTCCCAACACACACTGCCGAAGACAGAACGTATACAGAACTGCCTTATAATATGTACTTGTAGCTGAGAGCTCCTCCGCGCAACAGAAAAGCAATTGTCCTTTTTCACCTTTTAGCTCTAAGGCAACTACTAAGAAAACACTGGAAAATCCATTATATGATACCTGAATAATCAATATGGGATGAGGAAATTCCAGTTGAGGATCTAGTTAAGTGCCCAAGTAATACAGGATGCCATGCCAGGAACAAGTATAAGTTAGTGTGGGAGCAAACACCGACTTCAAGTAGTGGCCGGGATAAGTTCTAGTAAGACTGATCGACAGGGTGATTCGAATAGGAGTTGGGGGAGGCATACCTAAGCTATCAATACATAATGCAAGGTAGAGTTGTTGGATAAGACAAATCGGAATGAAAGGTATAGTGGGTGTCCCCGCACCGCAGCAGAGTGAGTTCTTTTACTACGTAGGACGGTTCTGGATTTTGGATTGAATCATTAGTTGACTATCCACCAAGTAACGTATAACCAAGCGGCGTATACTTTTTTGTAAGAGAATGAAAGGAATGAATGTCAGAGAATGAAAGGAATGAATGGAATAATCGAACTAAGTAGCCCAAGCCTTACTTGCTCCCATAACTTCTTATACTCCCGGCTCTCAAACCGCCTCTCCTGTATCCAAGTCTCTACCTCTTTGTTTGCTCCCAAGTCGCCCCTGTATCGGCTTAGACCTAGTAGGCCTACGGACTGACATTTCACCCAAGCTACTTGCCTTACCAACTACCTACTAAACTTGCCTTGCTACTAATAATATGAGAATTCCATTACGAACTGTCGGATTCAACTACGACTTCCAATACCTTAACTCGACACCGGGGACTTTCTCTACTCTATTGGAATCCACTACTTGGGGGGCGGCTACAGAATCTAATAAAATGATGCAGACTTTAATACATCACTAGCACCTACGCTGCCCTTTGCTGCTAACAAGGCTTAGCTCTAAACTAAAGAACTGCACGGGTGTCTATAAGGATCAAGCGGCAGAGTTGTTTAAGGACTTGACTTGTTCAGTGTTATCCATGATATAAGCGTCGGAGTGAGTGGTTTCACGGTGAAGTATAAAGTAAGGAGGAGTTGGCGTTGTAAGACCTATGCCTCTGTGAAACGAATCTTATGGCTAATCTTAATCGTTCAATTGCCCAGTTGAGTCAAGTACTTGAATATGGAATGCCGGATGCAAGGAT
This sequence comes from Ensete ventricosum, assembly GCA_029747655.1. NCBI lineage: Eukaryota > Viridiplantae > Streptophyta > Magnoliopsida > Zingiberales > Musaceae > Ensete > Ensete ventricosum. The sequence goes on along the minus strand of JAQQAF010000128.1, from coordinate 30,970 downwards.
GAATCCGGAAATCAGGAATATAAGATCATAGCCCATTCTGCTATTGACTTTTGAACTGCAACACCACCTTTTGAGTTATAGGCTTTCACACCAGATAGAGAGTCTTATAATTCGTCCTATTCGTTGCGAGTAAACGTTATCCTGTATAAGCGTTGTTGTGGATTAGTTACCCTAATATCTATTCTACCTAGCTCAGTCCCCCGTGTATTACCTTGAAGTGCACTTCTTACTTAAGAGTCGAGTAGAGAGCGCCCACATAGGATTCACTGCTCATTCTTTTTTGTCATTGAAACAAACCCTCTACCTGCCTTGCATCAAAGGTCAGACCCCGGATGCGCCAACCTCACGACTCCGAGACTGAACTATTCAATATAGAATCTCTTTTATGGTTCGTTAAGGTCGGTCAGATTCATTCTTCTGTTAACTTGTTTCGGTAAGGCCAGTTGGGAGTGTGTAGGCGCCCGGGAGACTTCCTTCATCTGGTTTCATCACAGCACAGGCTTCTGAGTGAAACACAGGATCGCCCCGCCCGCCGAGGAGAGCACAAGCAAGCGCGTTGAAAGCCTTAGCAGCGGTAGCTACAGCCTAATTCTCATATACTGTATAAATAGAGTATTTCAAGTTCTCTTATGATAATTGATAATGTGTTCTCGTATAGTAATAGTATAGTAATAAATGAGAAAAGAAAGATTCGAAATTGTAATAAGATATGTTACAATGAGAAAATACATATTGGTTTGATTCCTCTGATCCGGTATCAATGTCAGGGCCCGGGCTATAGAGAGAGCTATTGAAATAGGCTATTGAAATAAGATATAAGAATGAGTAAACTGTCCCTTCTTTATTGATTGAAGACCGAGTGAACCACCCTTGTTGTTGACCCCTCGCCCAGTTGCCGTGGCGTGGCCTAGCCTAGATGCAGAATTTGTTCCGGAGCTCCGTAAGAGAATCATGGAAAAATGCATCAAGTGTGTTTTGCCCAGTGCCTACCATAGTGAACTGTCAGCCCCAGGCTCGTAGGGAGGAAAGTAAGATTCGAGATCATGAGCAAAGAGACAGTGGAGGCATACTAATAGGCAGTAGGGGCAGTTTGAAGGCACCGATTTGGTCCCAGTAGGCACAGACAGCGATAGAGGATAGTCAGACTCAGAGTAAAGGGTTGAAGAGGTGAACTACACTTTGATTGTTACATACATATGGAAACTATATCCTTCCAGCTAACCTTCCATTGGTAAACTCCATTCCGTGGTTAACTCTGTATTGCTTGTTTCAGCCCGGAAGACACTATTTCATCTCTTATAACCTCATTCTTCTCCGCCAAGCAAAAGCAACTACGCACCAACCTCTATAAGCATTAAAGTCAAAAGGCACCTACGCTGCCCTTAACATAAAGTAAGCTATTAACTATTTACTCGGTTTAGCCAAGAACAGAACATCTCTCAGCGGCAAACGGATATTATACTCCAAATAGAAAGAATAGGTACGATTGCTCAGAACCAACCTCGACATAAAGAATCAATCCACAGCGAAAAAGAATGGAGCTATCAACTAGGGGTTGAGCCGATAAGTCAGAGAATGTATCTACTACTGATGAGAGTGGAACTGCTGCATATCTTAGCCGGACCCTCTTTGCTTTTTCAACCTAAACTGTCACTAACAGGAATACGACTGCTACGACTACTAGCAAGGCTTTTGCCCTAAAGTCAGAACTCTACTGATAGAAATCCGACTTTTCCCCTTGAGGACACGGAATAGACTAGTGCTTCTACTATGAGAACTCGGGATCTAGCTCTTAAGTAAGAAATAGTGAATCCAACTACTATTTATGAGAGACTGGAACCACTGCCCCAAGGCTGACATCACCACTCAAAAGAATTGAGCTCTATGTGAACCATTAAGAAAAGCGAACCCTAAACTCAATATATATGTAAGTATGTAAGTATGAACACCGACCGCTTTAGTATGTAAGTCAGAACACTGCTTTGCTTCCAAAACTCCTAATGCGCGCTTGTTCTTGCGCAACGGACGGTTCGTTTACTTGTTTGCTTGTTTTCCTATGATGTCATTTTTTTTGACCTTATTGCCGGCTCTACCTAACCTAACTGTATTGCCTCTTCCAGATTCACGTCAACGTCTTGCCTTGCACCGGCGAATTCTCTCAAATATCCAAGTTGTTGCTTGTTCTGCTTCCTCACCACCAGCACCAGATCTGGTCGACAAAACTCGACTTTCACTTTCCGTAATGGAACTTGTCGTTAAGCGCCGAGGAAACTCTATTCAACAATTCAAACGGAAAGTCCTGTTTTCGTTTCCCCCTAGGTAGGGGGGCACCTACTTGAGAAAAAGAGGCTGGTGGGTAAGTTACCCATTCCGTAATAAGGAGCTCATCATTCTTCTGTTCTCTTTAAAGACTTAGGTCAGGGCTTCAAAGACAATAGTGAATTCCGCCTCTTAACTTGACTTTCCATCTTCTGCTTCATCCGTTGATACAGCTTCCTCACCCGATCCTGCTTATGGTCCTGTTCCTTATTTTGATCCAGCTCCCACTGGAACTCTACTTTAATAACTCGTATAAAGTACAGATGCGGGCCCTCTCTTGTTGCAAAGATGGGTTAGGTACTTGTTTCCTTGCTTCACATTTCATTAATCATTTCATCCCCACTAGAAGCGTGGGCGACCCACCTAATTAATCATCTCTCGCAGTCAGGTCAACTCCCTTCCCACTTACTTGAAAGTCTGTACCTGGTTATAAGCATCAAGTTCGCGCCCTAAGATCAGATGTAGCTTAAAGATAAGAATAAAGAGAATGTTGCTAGAGAAGATGCTTTACTTGTTCGTACAGAGAGGCAATCAACCAACACCGAGTTTGCAGTGTGAGCTCCCGAAAAGAAAGGTTCAAATAAGGATCTGGATAAGGAGCGTCATAAAGTAAGTCAGCTACAATTGGTTCTGAAGGGAAGGTTGAGTTGAAAGAAATAAGGGTGTCGAGCCCGACCCAGTATAGAATTCCGTAATATTACCCGACTCTATATGATCAAGCAACAAGTAAAGAAGCTAGTTATAGAACACATTGTAAAGACACAGCATCCGCATCTCTTCATACAGCATCTCTTCCCTATGAATCTTAACTAACCTACATTGATTGCTAAGCCTGTACCATCTTATCTGAACCCCTAAGTGACGAGTGGAATCGACATGATCAGAAGCAGCAAGTAGTTATGAAAGTGGAGTGAAAGATTCCATATAAGTTCGCGCAAGAACGAGTCCTGTTGCCGGGTATGAAGAAAGTGGAGAGATAGTAGTGTGAATACGCCTTCTTTCTCTTTATTCATAGGAGCTCTTAAAGTAAAGAATGGATCAGCTCCTAGCGTTACAAGTCCAAGGTATTCATGCCAAGAGCGGGCAAACACTGTGATCGGAACTGCCCGACAGAACTCCAAATTGGCCTGTTAGGATCGCTATAGGTCTAATATAGGATAAAACTTAGATTCTCAAATGGACACCTTGGGGAGCATGTAATGGCTGGGGGACAGGATTTGAACCAATCAAACAAACTTTACCCTTTAGTGGATCGCGAGAAAAGTTGTGTTTTAGGTTACGCAATACAAGTGGTGTGTTAGCTTAGGTGTGTTAGCTTATTAGTTAGTAGCAAGCAATCGGAGACCCTCCTTTCTTTTCTTTCCTATTAGTGCTCCTTCCGCTTCCTTTGTAATTGCACTTCGACGTCCTACCTGACGAAAATCCATTCTCCCAGCAACCAACAAAGATATAGGTATCTCCCCAAAAGCAAATGCCCAACAGAGGTCTCCCTTTTGAGACAGAACTATGGAATTCGTCACTATGAAATTCGTCATAGAGTTGATAAGAAAAGCACTTTTTTGGCAAAGCCCAAACGGATTCTTCTTTCTCCGATGCGCTAGTACCAAACTGACCTGCCGAGCGTACGAAAAGCGGCTACACCTCAAGATTTCTCAGGTACACCATTACGAATGGCATAGATAGGTGGGAAATACCATTCCGCGGCACAAACAATATTAGGCGTAGGCGGTGTGGACATTGGAAATTCTAAAAATGCCTACTGGACGAAGTGAAACTCAATACTGTGATGCACCTATTCATTTGGATTTGGAACCTTAGAACACTTATGTCCCTCGGGGAACGAAGGCTATACGAGAATCAGTAGCTTGATAGAGCAAAGGAAGTAAAGATGAGCTCCATTTTCACCCTCTAGGCTAACTGAACTAAACCCTAAAGGAAGTCCCACTTTATTACCTGTGTGAGAGGTTTTGAAGAACGAACGACTGGTTGGAGAGGAGCAAAGCAGCAAGAACGAATGTGAGAGGAGCGAAGCAGCTCCGGATTTGGCATCTTTCCTTCTGAGATTTGTTTTAGGCCTATAAGCTCTACCCGGATGAAGCACTTCGGTTCGGCAAGAATATCCGGCGCTATCGATGAAGCAAAATGGAATCTGAAAAGCCCATTAGCTATAAAGCGAAATATAAGGACTGCAACAACCTATTGATTCGGGGATCCAATTCCATCTTTACCTTGGAAGGGAGATCTTACAACATTTGAAAGCCCGCTAACAGAGAAGAGAGATCCTTTCACTTGCTGCACTTCCGTAATCTCCTCAATCCCTATACATCCTTAGACTGACCAGAGAAGGCAGATAAGACAAAGACCGTATAATCTTGACCAATATAGATGCCTGTTAACTGCCCCGTTTGAAAAAACCATCTTAAGCGAGAGAATTTGCAGAGGTCTTTCCTGCAATTACTATATTGAAATCTTATTGCTACTCTAAAGAAAGAGATAGAAAGATTACCCGGTCGGGCTGGCAGGTATGGTACCATAATATCCTATCGCTCCATCCATCGAAATGCCTACATTCCATTATGCTCTTATGTTGGGCTCTGCGCTTCCCCATACAATAGGAATGGAAAGAGTCACCATTCAATGTTTCCTATCAGTGTAAGGTTTCAGTAACAGTAGGATTGGCTTTCACTAGCCTCATAAGGTGATTGGCATAGGACCAGACCAACCTATTAAGCCTTTGATTTTGGAATAAGGCCCTCTCTTTGGGGGGTTCTAGCTAGCCTACCTCTTCTTTCTTTGGGCAAGGCTAACAGGACCAGAAATACCGGCTATTGCAAAAACGAACAGGATTACGCATGAAGTTAAGTTAGCTTTCTTTTCTTTTTTTGAGAACTCTCACACCGGTTACGAAAGACAAGGGAATCTTGAGTCTCTTCTCTACTCTAAGTCGTCCGCTTTTATAGTTTGAGTGCTAGGCTCAACCTATCCCCACTATAAGGAACTGAAATGACTACTATTACATATAATATTCCTATTACATATCATATTCACGGATTGCTACTACTATAATACCATAAAAAGATTGGTCTATAAAAGAAGATGGGTCAAGCAAGGATAGGTTCGGGACGAAACCAGAGTAGAGTGGATCTGCGCCAAAACAGAGCCTCCGGGGAAGCCAACTCAATGAGGAACAGGATAGGATCTGCGCGAACCAGAGCGATTACACCCAAGAAAAACACATGTGTTTTTCTAGCCTTAAGCCTGCCGTAGCCAAAGTAGTAAGTAGTCATTGTTCCTTAGTGCGACCTGTTGCGAGTATTGGCTGGCCTGCCTGTTGGGGGTTGAGACGCATTAGTAGCACATCTTATCTTTCGGCTGTCTTATCTTAGTCTTTCGGCTGTCTTTGTCTTATCTTAGTCAAAAGTATGAGTCCTCCCTCCGTAGGCAGCAGCAGCAACTTACTATTTAGGTTAGGGGGCCTGGGCCTAACTCCCCAATTAGGCCAAAGTGCGTCAGGGCAGGGAGAGTTGTTGACGGGAAGGGAGTCGACAATTCCAATTCCCGCTTGCGCGCAGGTCCAACAAGACTAAGTGCTAATGCGCGTTCCATAGTTGGTTTCTTTCAGCCCTCTGAAAGCGTGGTGTAAAGAGAAAAGAAACAACCGTGTTTCGCATCCAAACGCAAATAGCGCCTAACACCAAAAAGGACTTGCTCTTGAAGCTACCGTTATTAGTCTTGCTTAGTGTAGTTGTTTGTTCACTGCCTCTCGGGTCTCACTTTCTGGTCTTTTCAACTCAATCATTACTTTCTGTTTTTACTGTTTTTCTTTACTCCGCATGTAAAGATCAAGTTTGCAGGTGCATTCCCAACATATGGAGCATCAGGTCGATCAGGTCAATCAGGTGTTCAATTCCAGTTTCGTTTTACAGAGCACTCGCCTAGCTAGCAAACTACAGCTTAATTCCAAATAACAAGCTTTAGGCAAATGAGCAAGTAACACGCTACACTCTGCGGAAATGAGATACTTATATGACTTTCTTAAAGCAAAAGGAATTTTCTTAAAGCAAACAAGGGAAAGGAAACATCATTCTTATTACAGAGACGAGACAGCTAGCTACCCGACTGACTCGTACGAGGATCCTTTTAATGAAACGAGAGAGAAGAGGAACTGAACTCTGTTTTAATGCCCTAAGTATGCTGCATCTGAGACCTCTTAAGAGTTTGAAGTGCCTTCTTGCTTGACTAGAAGTCGGAGTTTTTCATATTAACAGATAAAGATACATCAGATCAATACGAGTCCTGCCCGCTCGTATGAGGATAAGCAAATGGAGAGATCGAGTTAGCTTATTCGTTATGCAGAAGGAAGTTTATTGGCGGATAAGCAAAGGACTGTTCAAATCCCCTTCCCTTGTGTCAGTGGTTCGGAAAGATGGAGGCTACTTCCTAGCGAAGAGACAGAAATCGCTTAATGTTGTGCCTGACTGCTTGCCTGGTGGATAAGATTATGATTCCTCGCTTACGTCTCGGGGTCCGATTCCGATTCTGACATTGGAACCATGTTAACCGGACGTACTGATACACTGATGCACTGTTTGTGAGAAAGAGAATTGGATCTCGATATGAGTCAAATAGAGCTTAGATGCTTTAGACCATGCTACCATATCCTTTTCACTTCCCTGAAACCCGGATGACCGATTAGATATGGGATTACCACAATCCAGAAATACTTTCGAATGGAATTCCTTATGAACCGTGACAAGTCAGCGTCGGGAGAGGGCGCTAAGCAATCAATGAATCCGCCTATTTAAGGGTACTGCTTGTTTCGACAATTCGGGTGAGTCAGTAAGTATAGAATTCTATCGCGGAGCTACATAACTCAAAACTCTACTAATATAGATCGTGGTCTCTCGAGATTGGCTGGCCTCCCATTAAAATAAGCCAAGCAAGCCCTACCCGAAGAAGTAACCAAACTGCCTACTATCATTACTGAATAGAAGATAACGGGGGACTTATTTAGAATCTAGTAAAAACAATCTAAACTCTACTATTTCATTTAGTAAAAACATCGTCTATAGAATTTCTTAACATTTCTAGAATTTCTTAACATTACTTTTCAATAAACTAGACTTCATTCTTGTAAGGAAAGGAAAGGCTAAGGAAAGGGCCAGGATGTAAGTATGTCGCCTAATTCGTTGTGCCTCTCCGCGGAACGGAACTCATTATTCATTCCAAACTAAGTAGAAGAGGTTAAGAAGAATCAATAGAAAAAGGGGCTTGAGGGGCTTACTCTAGATTCCCTTCTTTACTAGTCATTCTATAAGCTCTAGATTCATTCCTTTCTTCACTAGGATAGAGGATTTCCATAAGACGATAAGTTTTCATTTGGTTGTTCATGTTTAAGGCTTAAGCCGAAGAGGTGGTGTAGTGTATTTCATATTATGCTTTTGATCTTCCTGAGAGATCCACGGAGTTTGGGCTTGACAAAATGCATCTTTCCCCGCTGCCTTGAGAGAGATTCCACTAAATCCAAAAGTGGATCCGCGCAGGCTTCCATTGGGGTGTGAAACTATGTGTTCTTATTAGAAAGAAGCCGTTTGGTTACTTATTAGAGAACATGTCACTAAAGAATAGATTCAGCAGTATGTGTTTATGTTCAAATATCAGTTGATGTTGCATATTCAATGATTCCAACTTTCAGTTAGGGGAGGCCAGATTCTATTATATGAGATGCGGAGATGCATCAGATTCCATTAAATGAGTGAGGGCGAATTTAGAGCTTTCTTTGGAAGAGGAAGCAGTGAGTGCGGTGGAAAGTATTATGTTATAGCTTGTCGGCGCGCCGCTACACTCTTTTGGCTAGTTCGGTACCGGTTCCATTCTCCTTATTGATTGATGCGGGCTAGTCTCGTTGTGCGCCATTTGATTATTACTTGGTGGGCAATACCTATCCTCTAGACTCTTTTCTTTGACTCCTTATGTGATGGATGAAACAATCAATTTAAATGAATCAGTTGCGCCCGGTGAGTTCTTGTCTTCCGTTTCCGCGTCTGGGAGAGTTGTTGAATTCATTTCGCGTAAGGGAGTTTTTAAGTTGACAGTGTCCGTTTTATTGTCAGCAGCAGAATGGAATGTCCTGTTCGAGTCTAATCCCAGTTTGAGTGTTGGCGAAAAGAAGTTTGGTTAGTTTCTTATAGAATATAAGTATAAGGGCCTAGAAGGACAGGCAACATTCCTGTTCCTGTTAGCGTCGGTCCAATTCTGATAGTAGTGTCATTGGATTCCTATTCTTATTGAAAGTAATGTTGGCATTAGCTCAGTTCTCTTGTTAACATAGGGTCGAGCCTTGTTAGCATTTGTGGAATTCTTACTTATTCGCTTTTTTCTTATACTGCCTTCTTGTTACAATAGTAATAGATGTACGTACTGGATTATAATAGTATGGAACGGGGTCAATAAGATGGATCATCACTAACTGACATAAGGTAAATACAATGGATCATCAGCAACTAAATAAGATGATCATAAATCAGCAACAGAAGATGCTGTATAAGCAAACCACTAAGAAATAGAGTCTAATAAAACACATTCTAATATATGCTAATTCATTGTTGCATTAATATAAGTTGACGTAATACACAAGTTGAATCAATAAGTCAACTCACTCAGTAGCGACAGAAAGAGAGAAAGGCAGGGTTGCTTATGGGCAAGCACCGGAAACTGGGAATGCATCTAGCAATTGAACCAGCACAAGTAAAAGAAGAAAACAGGAACAGAAATAATAGAGAAACACATCTTTGAGTTCAAAGGGAAGAAACTGGGAAAGTGGAGTCTGCCAGAGAATCAGCTGCAAGTGGTTCAGAGAGTAAGGTCGAGGCGGAAATACGGGGTTTCAATATTCCCATTTCATATGACAAATCTAGAGATTCCATATTCCTGTAGTTTAGTTGCGAGAGAGGTGAAATGAATTCTGAACTTAAGGTATAGTTTGTGGAATCAAATAGGTGTTATCGACCAGAGAATGAATCAGCTGTAGAAAGTAAGTAAGAAAGTGCAAGTCCATGATTCAGGGATGTAGTAGTTGATAGATAGGGGATGGGTATTTGATAGAAATAGTAATTAAGGAATCCGCAGTGTGAATTAAGTCTACTTGTTCTGTTGCTTCTGGGGCATATGATTTGTGAACATCTTTAAGCTCTGTGTCGGGTCGGGGAAGAATCAATTCCTTCTGAAGCTCCTGTTAGCGAGTCCGGGTATATAATGAGTTTGGTAATCAGAGTAAGGTAGATATATTCCATTATGACTTTTTGGCAGTTTAAAGAATCTGCTGGATCGGGGAAAGAATCTAGTACTGGGGGACAGGACAGCTGGCGGGTCTGCAAGTGATTCTGTTCTTGTTGAATCGTCAGCTGCAAGTGAAGTTGAGGTCGGAAAAAGGGATACAGTGCGCAAGTCGGCAGCAAACAGAAAGTAGAGTTAGGGAAGAAGAATCAAGTACTAGCTCTTTGAAGCGCGTAAGGGAGCAAGAGGCGAAAGATGGATGAGAAATTGCATTCAGCAGTTAAGTGCGTCACGTCAGCGTCAGTTCCTGTTTTCGGCGATAGGGTCAGATGTGAGCTTTGACGCACTTTGGAGGAGTAAGCAATCAGGTTACTCTACGACACTCTACTCCATAAGTTGTGCACCCAATTATGCTATTTCTTCTGAAGTGTTAGCGAGTTCATTTAGCACTTTCATTTCGGACTTGGACACTTATTCACTTACCGACTGCTTCTTAACTTGTCGCCTTAGTTTCACTTGCCCTTGAAGAGCTACCGTTAGCACAACGTCCAACTCGTTACGCCTTTGCTTTAAGATCCGAGTAGAGTATTCAGAATTGAGTGTGCACCTCTTATGATGTAATGGGATAAGGTAAACTAACTCAACGCCCATACCTCATATTATGAACTAGCTCACAAACAAGCCGAGATTCAAAATGGACGACTTTTTCACTAACACGAGCATTATATTATATAGAAGTGGCAAAGAGCATAGGTAGGTTGTTTCTAGAAGTAGGTAACCAAAGAGAGAAGAGAGGTAGGTTGAAAGCAAAGGAGGGTCATTCAGAATTAGAGGAACACAAGGGACGCGCACAGAGATCTACTTATTCTTATGTAATAGCATTGATTTCAATAGCGCTAGGTTGGATATGTTAGGGTATCTCACTAAGCTAGGACGGAGTGCAACTCAACAGTAAACATTCAATCCATCAATAGGCTTCAAACTAGAAACTCAGAATTGAGGACAGTGATTGGAGAGGAGCGAAAGCGCTAGCGAGTTTTTCGTTTCAGTAAGCGGGTCTTCACTTCAACTTCAATACGAGGTCAGGTCGACAAAAGGGAAAGGGATGCTGTGTCTTCGTATTAAGGGATGCTGCAACATTAGTATTAAGAAGCGAGGCCGGCGGGTAATATAATATAGAGATTCCATGAAAGTTTTCGATAGTTTGGATAGCCCACGGAGGGAGGTAGCGGTTTCTTCTAGCTTTTTTAGTTGTGAGGAGAGTCTCTTTCTTTTCTTTCTGTTCGAGCCGATCAATATAAGCTGAATGCAAGTAAGCGGTACAATCAAATAGTCTAACTTTTTGCTTACGGAGTTCTCTGATCTTCAGCACTCAAAGATTTTCCTGCGTGTGCTGGTTGACTCGAAGCTCTCAACTCAAGATGACATGAAAGCCTGAACCCAGTGGAGTTGTGGTTGGTAAGACCTTATTCACACACGTGTCACTGAACGAAACTTATTGTCCCGGCTCTAGAAAGCAGGTTTAGGTTTACAGTGAAAGTTCAAAGATAAGAAGACAGGATCAGGTAAAGAAGAAGGAGAAAGATATGAAGCAGTGTGAGCTCCCGACGAATAAAGATCAGGTGAGTAAGTAGTTGAAAGAGCTGGTGAGGAAGTTGTATCTGGAGTAGGAACAGACGCGGAACTCAGAATTGATTACACAGTTTCGAGCGCAGAAGCAACAAATACTTCATGGAGTCCATCCAGCACATAAGATCAGATTTTGTTGCCCGAACTCTAGTTTCAACTTGAACTAGACATTCATAAGCTTACTTGAGAACTGATGATTCTATTCTGTTGGGCCTTGTAAACCAACCAGTAGATTTAAGCGCTGAAATGCAAATAATGAATGGAAACTCCGTACCGTAAGCACAAGACAAGTCAAAACAGGAATAGAAACTCCAGTCATTTCACTTGCAGCTGAAGCGCGAACTCCATATCCAGTTTATGATCTTGTTGACAAAGCTCTACTTTCAACTAAACTTCCCGATAAAGATCTTATCTTAGAAGATGTTTTAAGGAGTCAATCATACGGGTGTTTGTTAAGAGCTTCTTCTCGCCCTATTCTTAGTATCCTTCGGCGTCTATTACTATAGGCTCCTTATTCCTAGTTGAGAGTCTAGTGCAGTTCCCAGTTGCTCAGTTCCCAGTTGCAAGGTCTAGTTTGTTCGTTCCTGTTCACTGGTGCTGGTGGTGTGTCGCGCATTCTGAATTGTTTGATAGTGATATCGTCCATTCCAACATTACTACGGAGTTTCGTTGGGGTTGATCTGATCCCCTACCCATATCTTCATTCTTATAGTAGTACCGCTCAATTCTCTATGTCAAGCTGGCTTCCTATTCCCTTGTTTCAAAACTTCCGCGGATGCCTAGCGAGGCATCCCTTACTTGTGTTGGCTCGATTGCCGGGCTCGCTCCCCCCCTACCATCTTTTGGTTCTTCTTATTTTCCACTTAATTCATTCTTTTGTTCACATATTATCTTAAGAGTATGGAAAGTTGTTTTATATGATATGATATTGATTGAAATACAAACACCCGCGCAGAGGAGCTACATTACCTTATGTATACATTGATTCCAAGCTGACACTGCCTATTTGCATTCTTCGACTCAGGGTACGATCCAGTGCGTGCATCTACTATAGTAGGAATAAGAATAGTCGGAATAAGAATAAGCAGCGGAACAGCGAATGAAACTCAATAGTCCAAGCCCGAAGCACACCTCCCATAAAACATATCCTTAATAACCCGTCGATCAGGCATCACCGCAGCTCATTCATTCGCTTACCTTGCTTCCTTACCTTGCCCTGTTCGCGCAACCCTTTCTTGCATAAAAGCTTGCCTCCTTACGAACCCTTGCCTCAAACCCGACAAGCCGCTAGCCGCGCGCTAGCCAAAAGAGTGTAGCTAAGCTAGCCGCCGCCAAGCAACAACGTTGCGCGGCTGCCGACAAGCTATATATATAGTGCGTCAGTAGCCGGCCGACAAGCTATAACATATAGCGCGTCAGTAGTTGCGCGGCTAGCGCCGCTACACTCTTTTAGCCGCGTCACTCTACTGACGCACTATGAAAATAGCTTGTCGGCGGGCCGCTACACGTACTGACGCACGCCAAGGAACATACGTTTCGCGGCTAGCGGCTTGTCGCCGCGTAACTGCTGACGCGCTATATGTTATAGCTTGTCGCCGCGTAACATTAGCCGCTGACGCACTATTCAAATAGCTTGTCGCCGCGTCACGTTAGGGTCGCTGACGCACTATTCAAATAGCTTGTCGCCGCGTAACGTTAGTAGTTACTTGTCGACGCACTATTCAAATAGCTTGTCGCGCGTAACGTTAGGTACTGACGCACTATATAAAATAGCTTGTCGCCGGAAAGAGTGTAGCGGCGCTAGCCGCGCAGAAAGAGTGTAGCGGCGCTAGCCGCCAAGGCACATAGGTGCCGCGGCAGATAGAGCGGCCCTAGCCGCGCAACGTTGTTGCTTGGCCGGTGGCACTGACGCACTATTAAAATAGCTTGTCGGCCGGTGGTTGCTTGGCGCCTACTTGCCTGCCTGTCGACGCACTATGAAAATAGCTTGTCGGCGAGAGAGTGTAGCGGCGCTAGCCGCGCAACTCGGTGAGTTGCTTGGCGGTTGATAAAGGAATTGCAGGATTATATCGTCAGAGTAAGACTTTGAGAGAGTCAAGTCACACCTTTTTCTCGTAGTCTCCCACTCTCTATCACAGGCCTATCAGCGCCCTTTCTTTTTCCACCCTTTATTCAGAGTTGCCTGCAATAATGAGGAAGATATGGACAAGATCAATAATGAGGAAGATATGGACAAGATAAGATACACTTATGCCACCGGTGTGAAGGAATGCACATAGGGAAGGAATTAGTAGGGACAAAACCTAAGTCATCTTGTATTGAGTTTAGAGGACTAGACCACGCACGGCACGCACCGAAAGAGAGGAGGACAGAAGGAATTCGAAAGCGGATATCGATGTGAACTGCTCAAGCGCTATAGATGAAAAAGAATTAGGTGCCAGTTGGGAGATAAAGAAAGAGTATAATTACGTATGGGCCCCGGCCCTTGATCAGTTTATGGGTAAGAATCCCATTTAGAACTCTATTATTATTAGGCTAAGTTTTACTTGTAATGCTCTTTCGGGCTTTTCATTAAGCTTGAGAGCAGGCCTAGAAGGGCAAGCTATGAGCATATAGATTTCCCATCCGCACCAGTAATAAGGATTCGTAGCACAAAAGGCCGTGAAAAGACAGGCATTACCATCCATCTATCTTGGAAAACGATTGGACTTCCCTTTTGAAATAGGTGGATTGAAGATGAATGCACACCCACGCGGGATCTTCTTTGCTCTTTGGAAGAGTTCTACCACTAAGCCTTTACACTTATCCCGGAGTCTGAAAACCAACCTCGTGCGACACACCTACTATGCGACCCACCCACCATGGCTATTTCTCTCGAATGCTAGCTCTCTCTTATTAATTCATGACCAGGACAGCTCCTTCTTCCAAGTAGGCAGTCTGAGGGGAAAGGCAAGGTGCCTAAGGACAAAAAACAATTCTCATTCTCAAGGAAAGGAAGCTAAGGACAAACAAAAAGAGCCTATTCTCAGGGAAAGGGGAAAATGAGACAAGACCCGCTGGGAAACAGAAGAAACACTTGATTCTACTTCTTTAGCTGGTAGTTCGCGAATCCCTTGCTACCAATGTATGTTTAGGAATCCCTATTTATTGGGTTGAAGCCGCTGGTTTGATAGAAGGAGGAAGGAAGTAAGGCCATCCCTATAACTATGATAATGTAACAATCATAATAGACTACAAAAAAGAATAGAATAATAGACCGGTGGGTAGTAGGCACATCACATTACTCATGGCATGGCATAGTATAAGGTTTTAAGTGAGAGTTTCAAGCTTAAGAAAGTCAAGGGCACGGCACGCTATCCAGTATTGTATTGCCATCAAACAATGCGGTATGCTATGGTGGCCCTGGTATCTTTTCTTTTCAATTGAAGGACAAAATAAAGGAGAAAGGCTTTAGACAGCAAGTTCGATTGGATAGTAAGGCACCAGAAAAAGTACCCCCAAAGTCAAGTAGGGAAGCCCGCTAGCGCTATTTATGCTATCAAGCATACTCCCTTATTCATGTTAAAGCCCGGACTAGACTCAATTACTCGCTTTTAAATTGAAGCAGGGTTTAACAGGTTTTTGGATGCATATTTCTACTTTTATGATAGAGAGAATTTCAACCCAGCAGCAAGGAGAAAGCGTGATCCGTGATGAGCATGAGCCAGTGAACAAGGCTCGAAAGCAGTGAAGGAAGAAAAGAGTACAACACTACTACATTAACAGAGGTTGAATTCGCATAGTGAGTGTGAAAGTCGGGTAAATAACCTGAATCGGAGTCAAATCTATATACATACTATCATCCAGAAAAAAGGGGCGCCTACCTAAAAGGGGTGGGTCTGTCTCTTTTTGCTTCAAAATCCCTAAACTAAAGGAGAGGAAGAGAATCTAGTAATTCCAAATAATCATAAGAAGTTATCAGTAGGCGCATAAACCGATACAGACTCTAAAGCGGGATCGATCAGAAGAAAGCAGCAAGCAACTACTAGACCAAGCAACGGCGGAAGGAGAAATAGGCGCAGCAGATACAACAAAATAGGTCCTTTACTTTTCAATAACATAGGCACTGACTCCTCAAGTAGGGGAGAAGCGAACTTCTTACAGCGTCTATAGGTTATCTAAACTTCTTACAGCGTCTATACTATAGGTTATCTCAGAAGAAGAAGAAAAGGTTCCATGATAAGTAAGCTGATATGCCTATAACTGGCCCCAGGTAATGAGTTTGAACGCAATTATCCACTTAGTCTCTAAGAAGACTAGCTCCTCGTAACCCTATCCTAAAACACAGCGTTAGCGGGGCCCTCCTGCAGAAGAATAACAAGGATAGGACGGGATGGAGATGACTCTTCTCAAGCCTGAGATCGTGTTGTTGTACTTTCTCTTTCTGCTGCTTTGCTTGCTGGTCATTTCTTTCCTTCCAGTAGCAAAAGTATATAGTGGTCAATTGAATGAACCGCCGGGAGCTCAGATTATAGTTTGACTGCCCCAGACCATGGCTCTATCTATTAAGTAAGGGATGTTAATTAACACTAATAAGTAAGGGGTAAGGGATGTTCATTAACAAGACGTAGTTCTCTCTCTATCTATATTTCTCTATAATAGAATATCTCTTTTGTTTCGTCCAAGCTGGATCATAAGTATCCGCCTCTTATGTTAGTTGGGGAGAATGGCTTCTGCAGTGGGTTATCAACCTAATCTACCCTTGGTACAGAAATGGGTTCTTTGCAACATAGAATGACTTCCACCAAAAAGGGATCTAACATCTCGCCCTTGAAGGTAGTACCCGCGGACGACCGACCCTGCTCCTCCCACGACATTACAATCCTAATAATAATCTTACCAATTCCACAAGGAACATTGGACAGACCTTATTCAATTAAATCATTGAAATCCATTATAAGAATAGAAGCTAAGCTGATTCACTTCCTCTCCCCGCAAGCAACTTTTCTTTTTCACTTTTCGATCGTTCCTGTACCTTCCAAGAAACACATATAGGCACCATGATCTTAATTGACTTATTTCTTTACCCACTTACAGGAAGGAAGAGGGCAGCCCAGCCCAATAGACTAACTTATATTAAAGAAAAGAAGCAGGATTTGGATCGGTGTTATTATAGTTGAACAAACAAACAATGTCTTTCGAAACGGCTAACGCGAATTACGTCCGCTCTATCTAGGGTTAGTGTTGGTGTTAGAGTGTTGTTACGTTCCGACAAGCTATTTTAATAGTGCGTCAGTAAGTTGTGCTGCACTCTCCAATATTCTTCTTCCGTTTGTGTTACTATGCTTCTATGAGCAATGCGACTCAACTCTCTTCCTCAAGTCCGGTTACGGCGCTATGAGTTTAGTTGTCCTTCCCTTCATTTCCATTAATGAGACTAGAGACTTACTTAAAGGAACTCACGTTAAGCAAGTAAGTAATAGCAGTGAGTTTAGGAGTGTTGCACCAGAGACAAAGTAAGCAAGGCAAGCAAAGGGACCCTTATTTTGAGTGTTTTTTAAGCCGACAAGCAGACAAGCAACTACTAGTGAAGGAAATCAAAGCGAAGGAGAAATACAATAACCTATCCTACTAAATATTTCTATACAAACCTATTGCTTTAGTCTTCGCATTCCTAATTCCATTCTTCAATCTCAACACAAAAGGAATTGCATTTAGCGCGGAAGAAGCATATCTCTCGTAGGCGACGCACCCTTTCTTTACTTTCTCAATCAATTCCATTCTGCACTTTAAGGGCTTTTGAGTGTCCTGTTCATTGTTCTATACTATAAGAACTATCCGGATTCAATTAAACAACTCAAACATAAACTGGGGATTACTTTCTCACTGATCCCAGGCCGTATGGGATGGTAGGATAACTACTCTTTTGGCTAGTTCACCGCGTCACCGCATCATATCATACTTGCTATGGTTAATCTCATTCCTTTGTACCTATTAGTATAATTCTGACCTTTCTGGGCTGGGTACAATTTATGGTGTCTTAACCTACCATACTTATACTAATGAGTGAAATTCAAATACTTACCTGGTGCACTCTGTTACTGATGAGTTCGATACTGTCCTACCTTAGCGAGGGTCCTTTTAACGAGAGATAGGCTTATTCATTATGGAGCTCAACTAAGCAACTAGAGAATGGAAGGCGGAGTTCCGAGCCCTATGCCTAATAGCCCGGGAGCCTATTCGGTCTTATCATGTAGGTTTTTCTAGTGCAACTCTTGTTAGCAGCAGTTCGATCCTTTTTCCTTTAACAATAAATATAGATTAGTCCTCGATGCGCTCTAACATAACTTCTGGGAAGGTAACTTGATTCTTCTTTTTCTACTCTATCCTGCGGTAAGCAATTCTTTGACTGCAGGATGCTGACGCACTGGGCAAGTCGGCAAGTAGGCGCCAAGCTATAACATATAGCGCGTCAGTGCCTAGCACTCGCGCCCGAATAAACGAAACACTTTCACGCTCCTCTTACGCTATAAGATACCTATTGCCTGGCGCGGCACTCTACCCCTTTTTAGAGTCATTTAGCGTGGATAGTCATCTTACTAGTATAATGATAGTAAAACACTCTCTAAACACAGGCACAGCATACATATTGAACACAGCTAGGCACCCCGATCGATGTAGATATGAAAAGTAAGGAAAGGCAGGCTACCGGGTAGGGGCTTGTTCAGTTAGCTCTTTAGATTAGTACTTCATTACTAGGATTCTTTTTTGCTCTTTGGCGTATAGCAGTTCCGTCTTAGAAACAGGAAATTCAGCCCCCTTTTGAATTCTTACTTGTCATAGAAAAGCTATTTCTTTTCTATGCATTTATAGGCGTGTAACACGTAGGTGGTTATGCTATGCTACAATAGAATTATGATTTGTAACATCAATAACCAGGCTAACAAGTCAAATAAAGAATAGAAGTTATGAGATGTAGAGTCAACCGGTTGGGGAGGGGCACAGACTCATGAGTCAAATAAAGATTTGATACAAGGGAAGCTAGGTGGAAAGCAAGCATAGTAAGAATAAAGGGAAGACCTTAGCTGCCAACTTCACTATAAGAATAGACCTATCAACTGGGAACCCGCCCACACTACTATTAGAATAGCCCTAACTACTAACAAGAGTAAAACAAGTCATAGTTGGAATAAAACTAACAGCTAGGGCAGCTTTAGATGGCAGAAAGGAGAGTTGTATAAACGAGTAAGCCACAGCTATTGGGTGCCTAGATGATATTCTTTGGTGCAAGCCGACTCTCTCTAAGGGCTCTTCAACTCCTAAGTTATGGAGCGGGTGAAATAAGGGCAGCTTTAAAGCAGCCAAGCAGCTAAGCAAGTCCCTGTTCGTGGCAGGGTAAACTAATTAAGTGGAGCGATTGATTTCTATTGAAGCTAAGAAACTGTCCAACAAATGCATTGACGCCTATCATCTTTGCTTTGCCCTCTAACTCAGCTCTAGACTTCCTCTTTACTACTCTTTGCTACTCTTTCGCCTCTCTCCACTCACCGCTGGTATTTCGCCTGTATGGTGTTTACTGGGATTCGAATTAACTGCAAAGCAACTAAGTGAAACGCCTATTTGCTTTGGATCTACAGGCCCGGACGCTTGAATCTATTCCACCGCAAAAACCATCCAATATACTACTGGAGTAGAGCTGCCTCTGTTGTTATTGCTCCCGCCTGTCACTACGCCACCTCCGCAGCTGGGACTTTAACTGCGTCCGCATCTGGCACTCCCTTTCTCTCTTTAAAAGTAGGGCGAGTGTCGGTTCTCTCTCTGAATCTGAATCAGGTTACTGGGCTTGTTAAGCCATCGAGTCTTCCAGGGTTGATCGACCCCGAAAAAGAGGATTCATCCAACCAAGACTATGGATCTCATTAATTCAAAAGGGGAGCCTATTCTCCATAAGGAAATATTAGAGGAACGAAGTTAAGGCATACATAGTTGGCTGGTTCTTTTTCTTTCCCATCCCTGCTGCTACTGCAGGTGCCCGGAATTAATGGATTCTCTGGTATAGGGGAGTCGAGTTAGTCTAACGCGCTAAACTATAGCTTGTTTGTGGGCTGGCTTAAAAGAAGCCCCCAGTAGTAGGTTTGTTTCATGGCTTTCACAATTGCAGTAGGCTTGTTCATGGCTTTAATTGGAGCTGAAGATCAGGAATGTCAACAAATGGGTATGACTGATTAAGGTTACCTTGTGCGGCAACCACAAGTTAAGGTACTCTGGATTTGTTATAGCGCCACTATTTCACAATATACATTGTGCGGGAAAGCGAGTCTTGGGATTGCTGTTTTATCCTACTGAAGCCGATACTCGTGCTAGTGAATCCATAAGAAAAGTGGAGGCTTAACTCTAACTAACTGGTCTGTTAAAGTATCCTGGCCTTTCTTTCCCCTAGCTCGGAGGTGACTTGGATTTGTTTGTACTCTACTCGTTCGTTCCTTGAAGGTCAAATCTTGACGGGGATGCTACATATCCCTGTGACATCTAACCTTCTATTGAACACCGACAACATACCCCTACGGAACATATCCCTATTGATTGATTTCCTCGCTAGCCAACAACACCTATTTTGCATTGCGCAACCCAACAAACTCACGACACAAACACACCTACCGACGGGAGAAGCAAAGGGAAGGGAGTAGTTAAAGAAAGCAGGGCAGACCTAGCGGAGTTGTCGAAATAGAATTATGCGCATTAGAACAAGCAACTGTAATAGATAAATCGAATTCTGTGCTAAAGGAGTTACGAGTTTCAAGTTCCGGAATTCAATCAGTGTCGAGTGTTGACCCAAAGGAAGCTTATGAATGGACAGTGAAAGTTCTAGAATCTGGATCGGAACCCAGTATCTGTGACTGTTGCGCTAACGGCAAGAGATAGATCAAATGAATTCTTTGTTGCGCTAACGAGAGCTGCAAGTTAAAGATCCTGAAGCAGAACCATAAGTTTAAGTGAGCAATGCAGTGTCTTGTATGAATACGGGTAATAATGTAACAATAAGTGTGTTGGCTCTAGGCTCATCTCTTTTCTCATACCCACTACGCGTACGTACTGGCTCTGGCTTTGTTGACTGAAGATCAACTGTTTTGACTGCTATGGTCATTATTGAATCAGAGTCTAAAACAGGATCTAGATGCGGATAATAAGAAATATCTGGGCGAGGCAACTCAAACATCAATTTATTAACCTGTATCTGTACCTGCTCCTTCTTTTGATTCCCTCCGGTCCGATATCCGTATATTGTTCATTTCTCATTATTCCATTCAGTATTCTGTTTTCCTATAGTAATTCCACTGGTCTCTAGCCGCTTTGGCGCGGTAGTGAGTGAAACTCTCGCCTACCCTGCGCTCTAAACTCAAAAGGCAGAATGCAAATTCAATACAGTCAATACAGAATTGACTCATTAGTATCAGACAACCACTCGAGAAAGGAATAAAAGGAATAAACATAAGTGAAAAGAAGAATGAATGTAAGTAAACAGAATACCAAATTGGATAGTGAATAAGTAAACTCAGAATTATGAAAACTCTACTACGATCGAGCCTTGCCGGTAATAGTGAGAAAGTCTGATCGGACACTGTTGCATTCCCGGCTCCTAGTTAAAGTAATAGAAGCGCTGTTTCCATTTAGGAACCTTACTTGATAGTTGTTTTCTTATTGGCCAGGGCTCACCCTCTACCTTGAATATGGGCATACCAATCCGGGGTCCTATACTTGAATTCTGATTGGAATCCATATCTCTACGACTTAGCACACGAGAAACACCACTGGAAACTGCCCCTACCAAACAAACAGTTGATAGACAACTAGCTTGAAGAGAAGAAGAATCACAAGTGAACTCTATTGATTGCTAGGTTAATGCGATGCAAGAGTTAGATGATTCCAAAATCTTATGCGCTCGAAAGCACAGTCGATGATTTGTAGTTGACTTCAGACAGGGCAGGTCCAACAAGAACAAATGCTAAGGCGTCAGTGAGTGAGGGTTCTGCTAGAGCCTCCTTCTTCTTGTCGTGGGTGGAGTTCATGTTCTTGTTTAATCCCAGTTAGTTGACTTCAAAATCAAAGGTGCACTTAAGCGGTTCATAACTTCAAGTGGAGGTCAGGTCAAGTCAGCAGAAACGCAAAGTTAATGAGTTCGGGTGCTTGTGTCATTGTGGACAGAATACGACGCCCACTACACGGTGAAATGGAAAGTAGTCGGAGGCTTGTCCAGAATCTATTCAGCCCAGTAGAGTATAAGCTTTCTAATGCTCTTCTTTAGCGCGTTAGTCCTGTTCATTGGTTACGTATATAGAAGTCGTTTTTTGTAACCTTACACCTCAGACTCTCTTTCTTTGGGTGCTAACGGGCTTGTTGAAAAGACGGGTTACTCACTTGTTGTTGCAACGCCATCCTTTTATACTATCTGTATGGAGCTTGCCTTTCTTTTCACTTGAATAATTGCCTTCTTCAGACAACCTTGAATAATGGGACGAGAATTCCGGGTTGAAAGTGCAAGTATGTATCAGCATCAGCTAAAGTAAGAGTTGTCAAAGTGTCAGTTCGAGTTAATGTAATGATATTTCGATTCTAGTTGTGAAGTTAGTGAAATTCTATGCCATCTTATAAAACCCTTGCCTCCAACCAACCGACAAGCTGTCGACGCACTATATAAAATAGCTTGTCGCCGGAAAGAGTGTAGCGGCGCTAGCCGCGCAGAGGCAAGTAACTACTAATGTTACGCGGCGACAAGCTATTTTAATAGTGCGTCAGTACGTGTAGCGGCGCGCCAAGAAACACACGGCCAAGCAACCACCGAGTTGCGCGGCTAGCGCCGCTACACTCTTTTGGCTAGTTATCGGCACTGACGCGCTATGTTATAGCTTGTCGGCCGGCACTGACGCGCTATTAAAATAGCTTGTCGGCCGGCACTGACGCACTATTCAAATAGCTTGTCGGCGCCGCGCTTGCCGTATAACAACAACCCTTGGCGGCTAGCGGCCGCTACACTCTCTCGTTTTAGCTAATGTTCCAGAAGCCTAAGCGCATTAACTTCTATCTGTATCAAGGTATTGTTACTACTATATAGTATCCGATTGACTTAGTATTGTGACTACTAAATTCGAGTATCTGATTGACTTAACGCTTCTCTCTTAAGTAGCCGGTTTTAAGTCACTGTAGTATAGAGCAGGTGCACTCCACAAGCAAACAAGTGGGAACTTCTAACTCGCTTACGTTGAGCCCTGCGTTAGAGAATCCAAGTAGCTTGTTCCCCGAGAGTCAGTAGTGAAGAAGCTTAGGAAGAAAGAAGCAAGGCAATAAAAGAAAAGAAGTCAAGTACAACACGTATAGGGTGTGAGGCTGAGGCTGCTAATAAAGAGAATTATGTCGGAAGAGACAAAGAAGTCAAAAGGAATAAGTTAAGCAGAGCGGTTTCTTTAAATGAAGCAGTCATAGGTGGGTGAAGAGCCAGTAGTCAGATGTGAGGTGTTGTTAATCTATATTAGGGTTTAGCTCTCTTCAATGCAACAAGCCAACAAGCAACATTAATGCAAGGACCTAATGTTGTGCTAACAGGAGCTTTAGAAGGAAAGTAGGTCGGAGCCCTGTTCATTAAAGTTTGCCCCGTTAATGAATCATTAATAAGTTACCGACACGACAGAGGCATAGGAAATACGGGCAGAGCGGATGGGTTGGTTAGCTGGCGGTTAGCTCTTTGATGCTTGCTATTGAATCTTGAATAAGGGCCCCCATTTCCAAAGGTGGGCGAGAGAATTGTCCAAAAGACTACTGGCCACATCCCAGCTGTCAGTCATTCCGGGCGTGGTTAGAAGGCTAGAACCCGTGGTGAATTCTCTTTCCAGATTCAAAAGATGAGCTAATAGTTCGGGAAGGTACGGGCGGGCTAAGAAGAATTGTTTCACTTAGGTATGTCGACTATATTCTACCCGGGACGGTGCGAGGAAAGTTTACTTAAGCTCGTACCGTTAAGGGAGAGGAAAGGGCAGCTTAAGCTCGTACCGTTTAGGGCGAGGAAAGTGCAACTTAAGCTCGTACCGTTAAGGGAGAGGAAAGGGCAGCTTAAGCTCGTATCGGGACGGTGCGAGGAAAGTGCAGCTTAAGCTCGTACCGTTTAGGGCGAGGAAAGGGCAGCTCGTACCGTTTAGGGCGAGGAAAGGATACTATTGAATCAGAGGTTAAAGCAGAAGAAGGATAAGATATAGTTGAAAGGGGTGTGGTAAATTGAGAGTATGGTTGGCGGTTGACAGGAAAGTGGAGTTTCGGGTTCAGGTGATGATTGTGTTAGTTCAGAAGTATAAGTTGAGTGCAAAAGTTCTGCTTGAGCTCAGGTCTATGTTTAGAGAGTTCGGACAATCTTCTCTTCTATATCTTCTGCGCAAGAAAGATCCTTATTTGTTGACAAAGCGTCAGCGAAGGGAGTTCAGTTCGGGCAAGACAAATACGCGTGGGTCAGTGAGCTGCTCCCCTACTATATTCTAAATCATTGCTAGCCTTATTCAAAGTCATTACTTGCCTCACTCGCCCTACAGCTCAAGCAGAGCAAAGCAATGGTTCTGGGGCGCTAACGGGAACTCTATAACCTTTTCTTTCATTCCATTCTTACTTTTTCTAGTTTAGGGGTGCCTATATTCGTTCTTTATACTTTAGAGAAGCTAGGGCAATTAGTGGTTATCTTGGAGTATAGAGTAATTGATTGTATCATTTTTGTGACATAAGTGATGCACATAATTGAGATTCTTAAAGCAAGGGAATCAGCAAGGGAAGAAAGAGAAGAAGTCGTTTTCAACCATGGTAGAAAGGTTCTGTTCTGTTCTTGTTAAGTCATAGAGAGAAGAATCTGTGTCAGCTGAAGCCGAAGCGGGATCTGTATCAGTTCGAAAGGAAGAATCAATGACTGGTTTTCCTGTTCGAGTGGCATCCTAAATGTTATATCCTATAATAAGATAAAGATTCGAAAGATTAGCCACCCTAAGATTGAGCCTAAGTGAGTTTGAAGCAAAAGAACAGAAAGATATTAAGCAGAGGTTAGGTACCCCGAAAGTCTCATAGGCTAGGAAGCAGAAGTAACAATCAAATCATCAAACAAGAATTCCACGATGACTAAGGAATCGAACCACCGCTAGCAAGAATAGAACTGTTACGAACTCCTTATCAAAAGAAACAAGTAAACTATATGCCAGGGAACAAGAAACTATAAAACGAACTAGCGCACCCCCGCCCCAAACTAAGAGTCTTGAAACTAACGCACTTGTTCGAAAGCGCTAATCATATTCCTTCATACGAGAATAAGCAACAGGTAGATCGAAAGCTACAGGAAAGCTACAGGGAATGGAATCTATACTACTCTCGGGCAAGTCGGATCGAAAGCTGCAGGTAGAAAGGAATATCTAAGTATAGTATGTGCTCTGACTTAAAAGAGGATACTTTACTTTGGTATAGGTCATTTTCTAGACTCAAATTCTTTGACTGCTCCGCTAAATTCCCATCTTTCTCTTATATTACATGCAGTTCCATTAAAATAGAATTCCGCAAGTGAAGTAGAAATCGACTAAAGGGGAAGCCACCTACTGCTTGTTACGCTCTGACTATTCTATGTGCACTCACCTTATCTTCTTTCAGGGTGCTACACTGAACTCAACTCGAGAAAGGGCTTCTGGGAATCTATCACTTGTTCTTGCGCTGGTGCTTGTTGGACTTGCCTTCTTGTTCCGTTGTTTTATGCTCTGTTCCATTTACCCGACAACAACAGTGCCCAGAGAGAATGTAACTATTGCAAAACGGGCTATAACCAGTGCTTCTCAAACTTCTCTGACTGCCCTCGAACCTTGCCCTGTTGCATCTAGAGCTTGCTTCCCTCTTACGATCCTGCCTCAAATTCCCAGTTTCTTATTTGAGTATTGGTAGCCCGAGTGCTATTCTCTTGTGGACTTGTGGAGTAGGGTAGTATCCAAAGCCCTTAGAGCCCCGTTCCATTCTCTTACCTATTAGCCGAGTTCTTGTTACCAGCAGTAGGGTTGGGTTCTTATAGAGTGGAGTTGTCAGTTGTCTTGGAAATAGTCAAGTAAGCCCCATAAGCACTAGTTGTATTCTTGCTAGCAGTAGTCCGAGTGGCGATGTAGACTCGAAGCCGGGAGCATAAGAGTGAGATTAGCAGCTTGGTGGCTAACAGGTGAAATGCACACATCAGAGGAGAATCAGAGACAGGAGACAGAGGCTGATAGCAAAGGTAGACTTAGTTCAGTTGGATAGTCAGCCCTATATGCCGTAAAGTAAGATTCGAAGAAAGCCCCATATTGGGAACAGACTTGCGCGCACCTTTATACTTCTCATACAAGACAAAGAAGCAATCAATGCAAGACGATACTTCATACAAGACAAAGAAGCAAAGCTAGAAGAGGGAAAGAACGTAGCTAGAGCAGTTAAAGCTTGATTTCCTGATGTGTCTTGCTCGGCTCTTATATTAACCCTTTACCCGGACTTTAAGAGAAAGAATATGGGCACGTACCTAAATAGATCGAAGTAGAGAATCAGCCGACCCAAAATCAGTATAGAATCATACTACTCCACGTTTGAGCAAATAACATAGATAAAGGCAAGAAGTTGAGTTACCCAACCTGATTGTCCTGTTTAGTAAACAACCTGTTGACATCTTACATAGCGCAACCTCACTGCCTCTCATCTTTGTTTGCTTGTTGAAAAGCATTTCACTTACACTGACGCAGAAACAGGATTCGGTGAGTAAGCAACAGAAGATAGAGCTGGAACTGGATCTAAAGCTGTGCGAGCGAGTGTTTAAGTATAGACTTCAAGTATAAGCCGAAGAAAGATCTGAATCAAAAACTGCTGATCCTCTTCTCTATACGAAATATGAGCCCACCTCTCTTTGCTTTAGCTTCAGTATTGTACTTGTTCCTCGCATCCTGCCCACAAGAAGTTGAGTTGAGACTATCTCTCCCGCGTGCACAGTTGCATGCTGCCTTAGGCATATCTCTCTTTCTTATTCTGAGTTTCACGCTTTACTTATCAAGAGTGAGTGTTTAGTAATGAATAAATGTAGTGTATGTTTCGTCTATAAGCAATTCTATAAGGCAGGCTACTCTTACACCCTAACTCGTGGAAAGTGAGGCCCGCTCGGGCGGCTTCTTATTTGATTCCTAGTAAGTCTACTAGATAGAATATGATAGAGGGCCAACTATCCGATTGAAGTTTAGGCGGAAATGAATGTTCTACAGGTCTTTCTGGGGGCAAGGCAAGATTACCGATTCTGCAACGGAATTACAAAGAATAGATTGAAAAGCTACGGCGCAAGAATAGAGATACCCGCGCATAAAACAAAACAACCGAAAAAGAGAGTAGGCAAGCAAATGATTGCTTCAAATTGAATTATTTAATGAAATGATGACTTTAGAGCACCCCGGCTTAATTGAATTCTATAACTGGTATAAGAAAGTAATCATTGAATGTTGATAATCGAATTAGAAACCGCTGAAGCATAAGATAGAGCAGGATCTTAAAGCAAAAGAATATATAGAGAAGAAGTCAAGTATCCAGTTCCAGTTGAATCTAGAAGAGGTCAAAAAAGATCTTAATACGAGTAAGGAGTTGGCGCGCAAGTCCTGTTTTCAGGAAATGAAAGTGTAGTTTAAGTTGAATCCTATTAAGAAGCTGGATCAGCTGTAGGAAAATAAGAAATCGAATCTTCCAATTGAAGGTGCCAATCAGTTTCAAGATCAGAAGCAGAAGAAACAAGTTAACTAGATGCAAGGGAATAAATAGAATAATTAGCGATAGGAGAGGGGCCTAATATATTCGGGTAACTAACCCAGCCCACCTAGTGGCCTGCCAAAAGTAAGAATGAATCACAAAAAGCAGAATTGACCCGCTACACATGTGCTCTTCTAAAGTAAGTGAAACTACAGTTCGAGCTAAGTAGACTCCACTCAAGAATCAGCAGTTAGGTATAAAGGTTGGTATCCACAGGTACCCTGTTCTATTTGAATCGTGTTGACAACAAGAAAAGATCTTTTTCATGCCCACTACGCTAAGGGGTGAGCTGGGCGTGTTAGTAAGGTTCATTCTCTTTCTTTTGAGTTCAATTCCGAGTTGCCTACTTGATTCTTCCTGTCCGGGGTTCTGGCTTCTGCTTTGATTTTCATGTCTACATCTGGAATTCTGACTTGATAGCGGATTTATTACGTTGGTGTTTGATTCCCTGACACACTAGGCCCGCCGCTCCCCTATCTCATTCTCCTAGTTACAATACATAATTCAAGTTAGTGGCATAGTCCTTATTCACCAGCAGCAAAGCCTTACCTCCAACAAATGCCAACAAGACTCTCCCTTATACCTAGGGTCGATGTAATTGAGCTACTGACTTTCGAAACCTGCTAATGCACCTATGAGATATGAGCCTAACATTCCTTGATCCGAGCCCTGCCCATTTACCTCAGACAGTATGTGCTAACCTACGACTCGGGAACATAACTCCGGAAAGGGGATACTTCCCTCAGACAGGGAGACTCACTAGCACACAGGGAATAACTAAGGCACACCTCTAACCTTTATCTCAAACAGGAAAGCAGAGGAAACAAACTCAAGCAGATTCCTAGGGGCGAGCGCAGGGATAAATTAAGGAAAAGTAGATAGATCGTAGGTAAGATTCTTGACTTCTATGTTACATCGCTCCATCCAAAGTATGAATCACATTTTGGTTTGTATATGCGTAGTATATGGACCCTCACTTACTTATAGAATTGGGCACAATAAAGAAGGGTCTTGCTAGCCTCTTGTACTTATTAGTTTGATTCCCAAGTGCAAATTCTTTTGTTAGGTGCTTCAGCCTTCTACTATGTCCAGGTGTTTCAACCTTCTATTCTCCTACTAATGTAATGACTCCTACTAATGTAATGAGTTGCTTATTTCTCTCTTGTCTTGGTCGGGTAAGGGCCGCTTCTTCTACTACTATA
The DNA here is from genome assembly GCA_029747655.1 of Ensete ventricosum. Taxonomy (NCBI): domain Eukaryota; kingdom Viridiplantae; phylum Streptophyta; class Magnoliopsida; order Zingiberales; family Musaceae; genus Ensete; species Ensete ventricosum. Next base: position 2,759 of record JAQQAF010000128.1, on the reverse strand, counting down.
CTTTGATCCATTAGTTTACTCGCCTATGCCAGTGTATTCTTGTTCAAGTCTAGCACTACTTTCTTCTTTTACTTATTAATTGAATTACTAGTTATTGGGATAAGTCTTCTAAGCACTAGGTTGAGTTAAAGCTAGTTGCCAGCAGCTCTCTTCTTAGAAGCAGTGGATCTATTCTTTGTTGCAACAAGATTCGTTGTTGCACAGTTTCATTCTCGCCGGGCTTTAGTTAAGTCTGTTAAGCACTAGCGTTGATAGTACTTCATTCCTGACTCCTGGATCCAGTCTTATTGGACAGTAGTAAATTACCTCTAGCACCTACGAGTTGAATTCCTCTAGTGGGGGGTGATTCTGACTTTCATGTTAGTATATTGTATTGGACTACCCTATTGATTGGAACATTGATTGAAACCATAGTATGGCAAAACAAACACACTTACATAGACCCCGGACCAGCAGCTAAGGAACGAAAGAGGGAAATCCGTTTTCACATCGGTTAGAGCAGACATATTTGCTATGTTTTGCCCGGCCCGCCGACAAGCTATAGTATATAGTGCGTCAGTAGGCCGACAAGCTATTTGAATAGTGCGTCAGTGGCGTGCCGCGGCCAAAAGAGTGTAGCGGCCCGCCGACAAGCTATTTTCATAGTGCGTCAGTAGTGGCGCGGCAGAGGCAAGTAGGCGCCGACAAGCTATTTTCATAGTGCGTCAGTAGCCGGCGACAAGCTATAACATAATCTAACCTTGAACACACTGTTCGGGGAATAGGTACTTCCCCCTAATAGTACTAATTAATACATTTCTCCTATATATCCAATTCTCCCGCCTCTGACTCCGATTCTGACTGTCCGAGCTAATAAGTAAGAGAGTGAAAGATGAAAATCAGAAAACAACTTACTGTTCCCTAGCTCTCAAGTAGGAAAGTCAGAGTTAAGCGAGTCAGTAAAAGAATCAATATAGAAATAGGGGATCGAACTCAAAAGAGTGCTTACATTATGCTACTGGAATCAAAAGAGTACTCGCATCATCCCGATCCTGGCTTTCCCCGGGCTAACTCTACCTACCTTTGTTTTCACCCTTTCACTACTGGCTTTGATTACTTAACCACTGGGCATGGACCTGTAACCAATACCGAGATAGGAATAACCCTATTGCTTTGAAGGCTGAAAAACGCCACCATCACAGACAAGGCCTTTACTCCGCAAAAGTCCTGTTTTCGCCTTCTCGCCCAACCCTCCTCTCTTTGCTTTACTCTCTACTTTGTTGAGCTTAGGTTCTGTGTTCGGTCCTGGGAGGAGGTACTCATTTCTTTAAGTCACAGCATTCAGTCTTAGCGTAACATCGCACAGTCTATCAGCTACTATGCAAAACTACCCTATGATCTCATATTGACATTAAGTAAACAACCACCGAGAAAAAGAATGGAAATAGTAATAGCAAGCTAAAGCCGATGAGAATAGATCCGCTAACTCAACCGCGGAACTCAAAGCTGTCCTTACTTTGTTGAAGCCCGCATTGCCTCTATCTCGCTCTGGCCACTACCTCATCCTAGCCTACCTTGAATTCTGACACTGATATGGCTATAATCAATACTTGTTCTCGTAACTAGAGAAGGGAACCCCACTCTCAGAGGTAAAAGAATACACCTAATGCCAACAGGGCTACAGCTTAAGACACGTAATTCAACTACAAAGTCGGAACCCAAACACTACTAACAGGAATATCGCAAGGGAGGGGAACGAGTACAGGATATGATCAATAGAACATATAAAAAAACTCCCTATTATTAGAATATAGGTATAAGCCAGCGCATAAAGATCTAAATCAGTAGTGCTAGAAGCAAATAAGTGTAGCCAGACTCAACCTAGCACAAGTGAGGCTCGTAGGCAGTAGAGCAAGGATATGGGTCGGTGGTTAGAGAATGTCGCTAGCGAGCTTGGGGCTTGGAGACGGGGATTATCAGTTTCAAAGCAAGTAACTACAGAATACAAGTAAGTAGTAGAGCTTTAGGGCAGAGCAAAGTGGTCAGCAGCCGCAGTCTTGTTAACAGAGGGACGGACCAGATTTGGATTCCGTAGTATTGGACTGATACAAAGGGAGGACGTAGTGAGGGGGGAATGCCGGGCTAATGGATGAAATGCAGATTGGAGATAAAGAGAGTCGCCGAGGAAGCAGTACCTGGTTTCAAGCAGGAATGGTAGTAGTGAAAATCTAATAGAGTAGGTTGCTTGCCTGTGCTTGAATAGCGGTAGTCTATTTATCAGTAGACCCACTCTTATAGTCGGCTGTTCTCTTATTACTTATTAGCATATAGTGGATTCTAGTATCGTGGGGGAGGGTATCGATTCTGTTACTTATTAGCGGTTTTCTTATTAGCATTGATTTCAAAAAGAGTGTAGCGGCGCGCCCAACGTCACTTGTCCCTTGTTAGTCACAGCTCAATTCCCCATTTCCTAACTTTCTTCTTATAAGTAAGGTAAGTATTTGATTTCCTTGTTTAGTGTCTCGATTCCCTACTTCTATGTTGACATTGAATGCTTGCCCCCTCCCTGCCTTAACTATACCTATAATTATGATTTGTCATTGAAAACCTCCAGCTTGAATCTTATCTTACAGATCCCGGCGAAGTCCCCATGCTTTCATTCCGATTTGTCATTGAAAATCTATAGCTTTCCTCAAGGCTGCCGCTTAACTCGCTGACGCTCAACAGCTACGGCGGATATCAATTATTTTGCACTCGCCTCTCTCTATTCAACAAGCGAC
>JAQQAF010000127.1:7500-10000 GCA_029747655.1 Ensete ventricosum | reverse complement strand
GCAGAATTCAGGCGCGAGCGCTGCTGCAGCAGGCAGCATTGCGAGTGGCCGTCCCGTCCCCAATTGCAGATTTCAGCCACGAGCGCTGCTGCAGCGGCGGTATGACTGGCTCAGCAGCATGCTCTTGATTGATTGATTGTTGCTCTCAGCAGCTAAACGAACGAACGCGCAAGCGCAAGCTGCTGCGTCCCAACTGAACGAACCGTCCCTTCTATACCATCAAATGTCGTCCTCGCAATCATCTTCGACCCACCAACCCGCTATGCTCCAGCTGGGACAATTCAATGGGACCCCATGACAAGAAACGAAGCATCCCTGTGGCGGGCCCAGGGAACGGTCGGTCGTCTGCACAATCACCCTTCGCATAGCGGGGAAGGTGCTGCCCTTCGCTTCGTTCGCTGTCCGTCACTCGCCCGGCCAAAAACGGGCCAGTGTTGGCCCGTTTTTGGGCCGTTTTCGCGACCATTATTATTGGGGCGAAACGTCAGCCATCTCAGCACCCTGGAACCCCCCGGGTGGCACAGGGGTGGATGGGGCTTTCGTATAGCAGGGAAGGTGCCGCCCGTCGCTTCGTTCGCTCTCCGCCGCTCGCCGCTCGCTCGGGCGGCCCAAAACGGCCAGTTTTGGCCTGTTTTTGGGCCGTTTTCGCGTGCTGCGGTGGGGGCACGGTGAGCGGTCGTCTGGACGTGGCATTCGTGTAGCAGGGAAGGTGCTGCCCTTCGCTTCGTTCTCCGTCCGTCGCTCGCCGCTCGCTCGGGCGGCCAAAAACGGCCAGTTTTGGCCTGTTTTTGGGCCGTTTTCGCGTGCCGCGGCGACCCGGTCGAGCGGTGCGAAACGTCAGCCATCTCAGCACCCTGGAACCCCCCGGGTGGCACAGGGGTGGATGGGGCTTTCGTATAGCAGGGAAGGTGCCGCCCGTCGCTTCGTTCGCTCTCCGCCGCTCGCCGCTCGCTCGGGCGGCCAAAAACGGCCAGTTTTGGCCTGTTTTTGGGCCCTTTTCGCGTGCTGCGGTGGGCGCGGTGAGCGGTCGTCTGGACGTGGCATTCGTGTAGCAGGGAAGGTGCTGCCCTTCGCTTCGTTCGCCGTCCGTCGCTCGTCGCTCGCTCGGGCGGCCAAAAACGGCCAGTTTTGGCCCGTTTTTGGGCCGTTTTCGCGTGCCGCGGCGACCGCAGCGAGCGGTGCGAAACGTCAGCCATCTCAGCACCCTGGAACCCCCCGGGTGGCACAGGGGTGGATGGGGCTTTCGTATAGCAGGGAAGGTGCCGCCCGTCGCTTCGTTCGCTCTCCGCCGCTCGCCGCTCGCTCGGGCGGCCCAAAACGGCCAGTTTTGGCCTGTTTTTGGCCCGTTTTCGCGTGCTGCGGTGGGGGCACGGTGAGCGGTCGTCTGGACGTGGCATTCGTGTAGCAGGGAAGGTGCTGCCCTTCGCTTCGTTCTCCGTCCGTCGCTCGCCGCTCGCTCGGGCGGCCAAAAACGGCCAGTTTTGGCCTGTTTTTGGGCCGTTTTCGCGTGCCGCGGCGACCCGGGCGAGCGGTGCGAAACGTCAGCCATCTCAGCACCCTGGAACCCCCCGGGTGGCACAGGGGTGGATGGGGCTTTCGTATAGCAGGGAAGGTGCCGCCCGTCGCTTCGTTCGCTCTCCGCCGCTCGCCGCTCGCTGGGGCGGCCCAAAACGGCCAGTGTTGGCCTGTTTTTGGGCCGTTTTCGCGTGCTGCGGTGGGCGCGGTGAGCGGTCGTCTGGACGTGGCATTCGTGTAGCAGGGAAGGTGCTGCCCTTCGCTTCGTTCGCCGTCCGTCGCTCGCCGCTCGCTCGGGCGGCCAAAAACGGCCAGTTTTGGCCCGTTTTTGGGCCGTTTTCGCGTGCCGCGGCGACCGTTGCGAGCGGTGCGAAACGTCAGCCATCTCAGCACCCTGGAACCCCCCGGGTGGCACAGGGGTGGATGGGGCTTTCGTATAGCAGGGAAGGTGCCGCCCGTCGCTTCGTTCGCTCTCCGCCGCTCGCCGCTCGCTCGGGCGGCCCAAAACGGCCAGTTTTGGCCTGTTTTTGGGCCGTTTTCGCGTGCTGCGGTGGGGGCACGGTGAGCGGTCGTCTGGACGTGGCATTCGTGTAGCAGGGAAGGTGCTGCCCTTCGCTTCGTTCTCCGTCCGTCGCTCGCCGCTCGCTCGGCGCGGCCAAAAACGGCGTTTTGGCCTGTTTTTGGGCCGTTTTCGCGTGCCGCGGCGACCCGGTTGAGCGGTGCGAAACGTCAGCCATCTCAGCACCCTGGAACCCCCCGGGTGGCACAGGGGTGGATGGGGCTTTCGTATAGCAGGGAAGGTGCCGCCCGTCGCTTCGTTCGCTCTCCGCCGCTCGCCGCTCGCTCGGGCGGCCAAAAACGGCCAGTTTTGGCCTGTTTTTGGGCCCTTTTCGCGTGCTGCGGTGGGCGCGGTGAGCGGTGCGAAACGTCAGCCATCTCAGCACCCTGGAACCCCCCGGGTGGCACAGGGGTGGATGGGGCTTTC
>JAQQAF010000126.1:37500-40000 GCA_029747655.1 Ensete ventricosum | reverse complement strand
ATGCCCAAGTGCAGATGTGCAGAATTCAGCCGCGAGCGCTGCTGCAGCAGGCAGCATTGCGAGTGGCCGTCCCGTCCCCAAGTGCAGATTTCAGCCACGAGGCGCTGCTGCAGCGGCGGTATGACTGGCTCAGCAGCATGGCAATGGCAAGTGCAGATTTCAGCCACGAGGCGCTGCTGCAGCGGCGGTATGACTGGCTCAGCAGCATGGCAATGGCAAGTGCAGATTTCAGCCACGAGGCGCTGCTGCAGCGGCGGTATGACTGGCTCAGCAGCATGCTCTTGATTGATTGATTGTTGCTCTCAGCAGCATGCTCTTGATTGATTGATTGATTGTTGCTCTCAGGCAGCTAAACAAACGAACGCGCAAGCGCAAGCTGCTGCGTCCCAACTGAACGAACCGTCCCTTCTATACCATCAAATGTCCTCCTCGCAATCATCTTCGACCCACCAACCCGCTATGCTCCAGCTGGGACAATTCAATGGGACCCCATGACAAACGAAGCATGCTGTGGCGGGACCGGGGAACGGTCGGTCGTCTGCACAATCACCCTTCGCATAGCGGGGAAGGTGCTGCCCTTCGCTTCGTTCGCCGTCCGTCGCTCGCCGCTCGCTCGGGCGGCCAAAAACGGCCAGTTTTGGCCCGTTTTTGGGCCGTTTTCGCGTGCCGCGGCGACCGTTGCGAGCGGTGCGAAACGTCAGCCATCTCAGCACCCTGGAACCCCCCGGGTGGCACAGGGGTGGATGGGGCTTTCGTATAGCAGGGAAGGTGCCGCCCGTCGCTTCGTTCGCTCTCCGCCGCTCGCCGCTCGCTCGGGCGGCCGAAAACGGCCAGTTTTGGCCTGTTTTTGGGCCGTTTTCGGTGCTGCGGTGGGCGCGTGAGCGGTCGTCTGGACGTGGCATTGGTGTAGCAGGGAAGGTGCTGCCCTTCGCTTCGTTCGCCGTCCGTCGCTCGCCGCTCGCTCGGGCGGCCAAAAACGGCCAGTTTTGGCCTGTTTTTGGGCCGTTTTCGCGTGCCGCGGCGATCGTGGCGAGCGGTGCGAAACGTCAGCCATCTCAGCACCCTGGAACCCCCCGGGTGGCACAGGGGTGGATGGGGCTTTCGTATAGCAGGGAAGGTGCCGCCCGTCGCTTCGTTCGCTCTCCGCCGCTCGCCGCTCGCTCGGGCGGCCCAAAACGGCCAGTTTTGGCCTGTTTTTGGGCCGTTTTAGCGTGCTGCGGTGGGCGCAGTGAGCGGTCGTCTGGACGTGGCATTCGTGCAGCAGGGAAGGTGCTGCCCTTCGCTTCGTTCGCCGTCCGTCGCTCGCCGCTCGCTCGGGCGGCCAAAAACGGCCAGTTTTGGCCTGTTTTTGGGCCGTTTTCGCGTGCCGCGGCGACCGCAGCGAGCGGTGCGAAACGTCAGCCATCTCAGCACCCTGGAACCCCCCGGGTGGCACAGGGGTGGATGGGGCTTTCGTATAGCAGGGAAGGTGCCGCCCGTCGCTTCGTTCGCTCTCCGCCGCTCGCCGCTCGCTCGGGCGGCCCAAAACGGCCAGTTTTGGCCTGTTTCTGGGCCGTTTTCGCGTGCTGGGGTGGGCGCGGTGAGCGGTCGTCTGGACGTGGCATTCGTGTAGCAGGGAAGGTGCTGCCCTTCGCTTCGTTCGCCGTCCGTCGCTCGCCGCTCGCTCGGGCGGCCAAAAACGGCCAGTTTTGGCCTCTTTTTGGGCCGTTTTCGCGTGCCGCGGCGACCGCAGCGAGCGGTGCGAAACGTCAGCCATCTCAGCACCCTGGAACCCCCCGGGTGGCACAGGGGTGGATGGGGCTTTCGTATAGCAGGGAAGGTGCCGCCCGTCGCTTCGTTCGCTCTCCGCCGCTCGCCGCTCGCTCGGGCGGCCCAAAACGGCCAGTTTTGGCCTGTTTTTGGGCCGTTTTCGTGTGCTGCGGTGGGCGCGGTGAGCGGTCGTCTGGACGTGGCATTCGTGTAGCAGGGAAGGTGCTGCCCTTCGCTTCGTTCGCCGTCCGTCGCTCGCCTCTCGCTCGGGCGGCCAAAAACGGCCAGTTTTGGCCCGTTTTTGGGCCGTTTTCGCGTGCCGCGGCGACCGTTGCGAGCGGTGCGAAACGTCAGCCATTTCAGCACCCTGGAACCCCCCGGGTGGCACAGGGGTGGATGGGGCTTTCGTATAGCAGGGAAGGTGCCGCCCGTCGCTTCGTTCGCTCTCCGCCGCTCGCCGCTCGCTCGGGCGGCCGAAAACAGCCAGTTTTGGCCTGTTTTTGGGCCGTTTTCGCGTGCTGCGGTGGGCGTGTGAGCGGTCGTCTGGACGTGGCATTGGTGTAGCAGGGAAGGTGCTGCCCTTCGCTTCGTTCGCCGTCCGTCGCTCGCCGCTCGCTCGGGCGGCCAAAAACGGCCAGTTTTGGCCTGTTTTTGGGCCGTTTTCGCGTGCCGCGGCGATCGTGGCGAGCGGTGCGAAACGTCAGCCATCTCAGCACCCTGGAACCCCCCGGGTGGCACAGGGGTGGATGGG
>JAQQAF010000126.1:5000-7500 GCA_029747655.1 Ensete ventricosum | reverse complement strand
CAGATTTCAGCCACGAGGCGCTGCTGCAGCGGCGGTATGACTGGCTCAGCAGCATGGCAATGGCAAGTGCAGATTTCAGCCACGAGGCGCTGCTGCAGCGGCGGTATGACTGGCTCAGCAGCATGCTCTTGATTGATTGATTGTTGCTCTCAGCAGCATGCTCTTGATTGATTGATTGATTGTTGCTCTCAGGCAGCTAAACAAACGAACGCGCAAGCGCAAGCTGCTGCGTCCCAACTGAACGAACCGTCCCTTCTATACCATCAAATGTCCTCCTCGCAATCATCTTCGACCCACCAACCCGCTATGCTCCAGCTGGGACAATTCAATGGGACCCCATGACAAACGAAGCATGCTGTGGCGGGACCGGGGAACGGTCGGTCGTCTGCACAATCACCCTTCGCATAGCGGGGAAGGTGCTGCCCTTCGCTTCGTTCGCCGTCCGTCGCTCGCCGCTCGCTCGGGCGGCCAAAAACGGCCAGTTTTGGCCCGTTTTTGGGCCGTTTTCGCGTGCCGCGGCGACCGTTGCGAGCGGTGCGAAACGTCAGCCATCTCAGCACCCTGGAACCCCCCGGGTGGCACAGGGGTGGATGGGGCTTTCGTATAGCAGGGAAGGTGCCGCCCGTCGCTTCGTTCGCTCTCCGCCGCTCGCCGCTCGCTCGGGCGGCCGAAAACGGCCAGTTTTGGCCTGTTTTTGGGCCGTTTTCGGTGCTGCGGTGGGCGCGTGAGCGGTCGTCTGGACGTGGCATTGGTGTAGCAGGGAAGGTGCTGCCCTTCGCTTCGTTCGCCGTCCGTCGCTCGCCGCTCGCTCGGGCGGCCAAAAACGGCCAGTTTTGGCCTGTTTTTGGGCCGTTTTCGCGTGCCGCGGCGATCGTGGCGAGCGGTGCGAAACGTCAGCCATCTCAGCACCCTGGAACCCCCCCGGGTGGCACAGGGGTGGATGGGGCTTTCGTATAGCAGGGAAGGTGCCGCCCGTCGCTTCGTTCGCTCTCCGCCGCTCGCCGCTCGCTCGGGCGGCCCAAAACGGCCAGTTTTGGCCTGTTTTTGGGCCGTTTTAGCGTGCTGCGGTGGGCGCAGTGAGCGGTCGTCTGGACGTGGCATTCGTGCAGCAGGGAAGGTGCTGCCCTTCGCTTCGTTCGCCGTCCGTCGCTCGCCGCTCGCTCGGGCGGCCAAAAACGGCCAGTTTTGGCCTGTTTTTGGGCCGTTTTCGCGTGCCGCGGCGACCGCAGCGAGCGGTGCGAAACGTCAGCCATCTCAGCACCCTGGAACCCCCCGGGTGGCACAGGGGTGGATGGGGCTTTCGTATAGCAGGGAAGGTGCCGCCCGTCGCTTCGTTCGCTCTCCGCCGCTCGCCGCTCGCTCGGGCGGCCCAAAACGGCCAGTTTTGGCCTGTTTCTGGGCCGTTTTCGCGTGCTGGGGTGGGCGCGGTGAGCGGTCGTCTGGACGTGGCATTCGTGTAGCAGGGAAGGTGCTGCCCTTCGCTTCGTTCGCCGTCCGTCGCTCGCCGCTCGCTCGGGCGGCCAAAAACGGCCAGTTTTGGCCTCTTTTTGGGCCGTTTTCGCGTGCCGCGGCGACCGCAGCGAGCGGTGCGAAACGTCAGCCATCTCAGCACCCTGGAACCCCCCGGGTGGCACAGGGGTGGATGGGGCTTTCGTATAGCAGGGAAGGTGCCGCCCGTCGCTTCGTTCGCTCTCCGCCGCTCGCCGCTCGCTCGGGCGGCCCAAAACGGCCAGTTTTGGCCTGTTTTTGGGCCGTTTTCGTGTGCTGCGGTGGGCGCGGTGAGCGGTCGTCTGGACGTGGCATTCGTGTAGCAGGGAAGGTGCTGCCCTTCGCTTCGTTCGCCGTCCGTCGCTCGCCTCTCGCTCGGGCGGCCAAAAACGGCCAGTTTTGGCCCGTTTTTGGGCCGTTTTCGCGTGCCGCGGCGACCGTTGCGAGCGGTGCGAAACGTCAGCCATTTCAGCACCCTGGAACCCCCCGGGTGGCACAGGGGTGGATGGGGCTTTCGTATAGCAGGGAAGGTGCCGCCCGTCGCTTCGTTCGCTCTCCGCCGCTCGCCGCTCGCTCGGGCGGCCGAAAACAGCCAGTTTTGGCCTGTTTTTGGGCCGTTTTCGCGTGCTGCGGTGGGCGTGTGAGCGGTCGTCTGGACGTGGCATTGGTGTAGCAGGGAAGGTGCTGCCCTTCGCTTCGTTCGCCGTCCGTCGCTCGCCGCTCGCTCGGGCGGCCAAAAACGGCCAGTTTTGGCCTGTTTTTGGGCCGTTTTCGCGTGCCGCGGCGATCGTGGCGAGCGGTGCGAAACGTCAGCCATCTCAGCACCCTGGAACCCCCCGGGGTGGCACAGGGGTGGATGGGGCTTTCGTATAGCAGGGAAGGTGCCGCCCGTCGCTTCGTTCGCTCTCCGCCGCTCGCCGCTCGCTCGGGTGGCCCAAAACGGCCAGTTTTGGCCTGTTTTTGGGCCGTTTTCGCGTGCTGCGGTGGGCGCGGTGAGCGGTCGTCTGGACGT
>JAQQAF010000125.1:0-48450 GCA_029747655.1 Ensete ventricosum | reverse complement strand
GCCTCTCTATACGTAAAGCCCCCTCTCTTTCTCTAGTTATGGTCGACTCTTTCATTGAATTACACTGCTTATTCTCGACTGAAACTTCAAATCAAACTTCTAGTGAAATAGGATGACACAAGAACAAAGAACTGTGGGATAACAACTCAAGCAGAACAGGCACTGGCCGACAAGGAACGTAAGTGGAACTATAAGGCAATGGCACTCCAACCTGTGAGCCATAGAAGCAAGCCAAAGAAAAGAGACAAGAATGGAACTGAACAAAAAAAGGCTTTCTCAACTCGCTAACATGCAATGGAACAATAAACGATTTAGTAGACCCCGCTTCAACGCCCTCTTGCTAATGTCATCTCTTTTCTTATTCAACTGTTCCTGGCCGTTGACATCGAGGTGATAGATTCTTTTCATTCTTCCAAAAGTCTAGGGCCAGTCCCAACATATGAAGAAGCAGTAAGAGCTCGGTTTCCGAGAGAGTAAGCTAGATAAGGATTAGAAGAAGGATAGGATGCTACTGGCTTGGATGCCCTAGCCCTAAGTTCATGAGTGATTGTGCGAGTAAAGGAGTAGAGATCCGGATCAGAAGTGGGAGAATCATAATCCGCAGGTCTAGGTCCAGTTAGCGCCCTAAGAGTAAGCCTTAGTGAGTCAATTGTCAGCTGAATGTAAGGTATAGATTGTTGCATTATGACTTTGATTATAGACTTTAGCAATCAAGATGTTGTTCAAGCGGGTGTGCTCCGTTTGGTGTGATTGAACTCCTTCTCGTCAACCCATGTGCTCTAAGGTAACTAACCCACCGGCGTGCTCTAAAGTTTGCTAACCCGCCCCGAGTACTCTTTCCCTAAAGTGAGTTCCAGTTTCAGAAGAAAATGGTTCACCAAGTTCCAGTTTCAGAATGCAAATAGTCCTTGCCCTACCCAATTGAATAAAGAAAACAGTATATAAATGAATAAATATCACTTCTTTGCGTGAAGTACTATATTCTTACCTGAACCTGTATTCTTTCCAAGTAAATTCATTAAGCTCATTACTTTGAGCTAGAGCGGGACAACAACTTTCTACCGCACCGCTTCTTTCTACTGCTTTTGATCTTTATCCAACTTCTAATCACCGAGATATTATTGCCCAACACCGACCGACCTTCCAAAACGAGTATTCAATATACCTATACCTATACTGTGCTTCATAAGGCAATAATCCAAGTAAAGGCAATAAGGCTTATTTATCCAAGTTTCAAATAGGGGCTACTGCTAATGGCAAATAGATCGTTGAACCTAAGAAACAACACTCTTTCTGGTGCATTTTATGCCTAAAAAAGGACTTGATGCTGATTCATTTGGTTGTCTGTCGATGTAGACTTCCCACTTGCCCCAGAATAGAATACCCGAGCACTGCTTCTGAAAATAGATCTTAGACAAGAAAGAGGGTGTAAAGGCCTTACTTAAACGATGAGTTAACTCCCCTACCGCCATAGAAGAAAGACTCGGCAACAACTAATGCATAACTACTAAACTAATGCATAACTACTATACTACACTACGTTGCGCCTTACCTTATTAGTAGTTGCTTGTCCCCTTTCGCCAACACTCGATCGAACATCACTCTACTTGAGGCTTGATTGCTTGGCCAAATCAGATAGGGAGCATTTCATATATATCATATATAGGGAGCATGTCATATGAATTAGTCGCTTTTGAGTTGATTCTACCTTTTGAGTGGAAGTCCTTGTTAGCACCAATTTCATTATGCAAAACCAATTGCTATACTTCAGCACAAGGGAATCCAGGGTTCAAGAGCATAGAACATAGGAAATGCTATAGGTCTCCTTGAATAACTAAGTCTAAGATAAAGAAATAAGGGTAGAGTGGGTTTATAGTTGCTCTGCTTGGATTGGCATGGCTGTACCCTTTGCAGGTTTAGGCTCGGCCTTTGACTTTGCTTGCCTTAACTTTTCATGCGTACAAGTAGAGTTTCGTAGGATTGACTTCTCTTCTACCTAAAGAAAGGAATGGTTTTTCATCTTCCCCCCGGCACGTGAAACTGTGATTGATTCCTCAACCAGCTTCTGTTCTGCCCTTATGAAATAGGAAAGGAAGTCTTCACATCTTTTTCTATGAGATGGAAACTAAGCTAATGCGCGAATTGGTTTTTGACTGGCTTCCTGCTTTATAGGAATAAGAAATCGCTTATTCGTCGTCGCTTACCAGATTTGTAAAATGAATGAGCCAGCCCGGAAAATCAAAGTGGAACTATCTTCCCCGTCTCCACATCAGAAATGCAGAGAAAGACTCGCAGGCAAACCCGTTATTAAAGAAAGGAAAGGGGATTAATCAGGTGCAGGGGTTAGCTTCGGATTCGTATAGGTGATATGGGAAAGAGCATGTGGGTTTTTTGACTTCCTTAGAGAGCAATTCATTGTGTAATTTGACTGGTCTCGGTAAAGTGGGTAAACAGCTAGTGGCGTGTACCAAAGATGACCTTGTGCGTCTGTTCGTAGGAGATGAAAAAGGCAAAGATTGTGTAATAGCTTCGTGCTTAGGTCCCTACTTCATTTTGCTTTTTGAAATAGTGTCCATTGAGACCTTATAGCTATAGAGGTTTACACACCTCACCTTCTCGTAGTTATAGAAATTGACACACCTTCTCGGGCCGGATTGGATCTTTCCCTCAAGTGAAACGATCAATGCCGATTCGAAAGGCAAGGCCGAAGCTTGACTAATCAAAAGAAAGAAAATAGAGGTGCTGGTTAAGCCAGCTCCACCAGAGGCATTCATTCGGAAAGAGCGCTCGCTCGGGAATAAAGCCTAATAAAAGCGGACAAAAAGAAAGATCGTGTAACTTGAACAGGTGCTCTGCCACGACGGCTTGTTCCTAAACCGCAGTAGCTCTTGTTCTTATTCCTTCTAAGAGGTCGATTCAGCAGCTTCAATTATCTCCATGGTTAGTCTTTGTATAGCAGGTTCAAATCCTTCCATTTATTCTTGTGGGTGGAGGGAGAGCTTCGATCCTTGGTTCCAGAGATGGCTCCATCTCGCCTTATTGTCCGGGCAAATCGACATTTTCTGAAGTGAAAGGTATAGCTCAGTAGATGGGATTGGATCCGGATCATAAGCCGGGTAAGAGTCAGCTGTTCGCCCGAGAGTGAGTAGTGAGTCTGGAGTTTAGTTAGCTTGAGTCTCGTCTCTTTCTGTTCGCCTAGTTCGAGTGTAATCGTCAAATGAATAAAGATCCTAAGAAGGTACATAAGATAGATCAAAAACAGAGTCAAAAGCATAAGCAGGAATTTCTTTAAGTGCGCTAATGGATAGTTGAATTGAATGATGGAATTGTGGAGCACATGGTTGGTATATAAGTTTGTAAGATTCATTACTTCTATGTTACATCGAAAGAATAAATGAAACAAGCTTAGTCGCGTCGATCAGAGGTTGGCAAAGTATCAGAAGCATAAACTAGATAAGGATCAGAGGCAGTACGGTAGAAAGGTGTTGTTTAAGTAGGCCAGCCAAGCCAAGTTAGTCAGCTGCGGGGACGGGAGTTGTTGACAAGGCATCAGGGAAGGGAGTTGAAAGGAGTTTTCAATATAAGATTCCACATTAGCGGAGTTGACCCGGAGTTGACCCAGATTATATTAGGGTAACCAACCACGTGCTCTCTCTTTAAAGAAAGTAAGAATTTCACTGACCTCCTGTCTCGCCAATCTAGTGTTCCTATACAGAATTCTAAGACTAGGATACGATCTAGCCTACTTTTGATAGAATATGTACGACTCTCTTACTGGCTTACTAGCTTTGAAACGAGGTGTACAAAAGTAGAGTCTCTTTCGAGTGTTTGTCGACGGTAATTGCCTGTTAGAGTTTCGTCCCCAGTTGAATCTGAAGTAGGTGATTCTGTGACTTCAACACAAGATGCAGTTCGAGTCCTGTTTTCGGTTACTCCTCTTATTAATCAGAATGCTCCTGTTCTTTATGTATCCTTAGGTGCAGTTGAGAAAGGAGCATATCTATTTCGAACTGAGATTCCACTCATGGACTTAGTGCTTGCTACTCACTTTTGAACCACTTATTCTCTCTACGTCAACAAAACAAAGGGAAAGCGAATTACCAACCCGAACTCAATTACAAATGACAAGGGAAAGCCAATCACCGACACCGGACCCATACTTTTTCTATCTTCTGCTTAAGGGTGTTGCGAGTCTTAATTCTTAAGGACCTCGGCTTCAGATACCAGCAAACAGGTCATTCTGGAATTCTGTAATGAGAGCCCGGCCCGCCTCAAAAGGAGTACTAGGCACAGAGTCAACCCCATAATTCAAATGATGCATTTCATCTCCCCATCAACGCGCATCTCAGCAGCCAAAAGAGTGGTAAGTGGTATTTCAGCCTGGTAGTTATAAGTGCGCTTCTATTTCTCGAGTTCTCGAGTTCAGTCCATTAACGAACGTACCAGAAGTGGGTCCTTGCTCCTACCAGTTCAATTATGAGACTAAGGCCCTTGATTCTGAGTTACGAGTTGAAGTCCTGTTGGCGCTTGGCGGAGAAGGGGAATCTCATTCTCCTATTCGAATGACCCTGTGGATCAGTCTTGCTACAACTCTTCTATCGACCTGCCCTCCCTCTGACTTTAGGGTCGCTGTCTTGCTTTTGCCATAGTTAGGTATGACTCATCAAATTGTATTATACCGAGTATTACAAGAAGATCGATCCCGTATGGAGCCACCGTCACAGTATGTCAAGCAACCTACTTTAGAAAATGGAAGGTTTTGCATGGAGGGTATCTTAATTACTATGTTTCCGCTGCCCAACAGACTTTCCAGTGCAACACCATAGCCGTCTGTCTCGTGGGGTGTTTTATTATCCTGTTTGTTTGTGTCGTGAGTGCCTAGCTGCTCCAGGTGTGTTTTTCTCTTTTCTATATGCTGGTTGTGTGCCGGGCTGGGCTGACCATCGTTGTTGTCGAACAGAACAATGAATGAGTTAATTACCGCTCCAAGAATGGGTGCTTTTACTTGAATCATGAGTCCTCGCCCGATGTCTGATTACCCCCACGATGCATGAAGATAGTGGTCCTACATGAACGATGGTGGTCCTACTATGAATTAGAGATTACCTCCGAAGACCTATAGGGTATATTAGTCCTTATGCCTTATATGGTAATTAAAGAAGAAGAGGATAGTAATGACAGAGGAAAGAATCAGAACGGAAGACTATAAATCAAACATCGGAATTGGAATTCATTCCAGCAGTTGTTCTGTAAATCAGTACTTTAGTGATGCCTTGGTTAAGTCTCTCGCTCTTGTCTTTGAGCCTGTCTTTGCTTGGTTGAAACTGACATTGCTACTAATAAGAGTTGAGCCGGGTTAGTAGCAGTTCGGTGATTGTTATCCACTAGTCCAATTCGCTCTGACATACCTTATTCTTAGTTCGGTTCGTTCAATGTCGTTGCGCTTGGCTTAGCTACACATTAGTAGTGACTTAGCGGCTCGGCGACTCCTTTGTTTGAGTATGACTATCGCTATTCTTTTCCCTTGAGAACTGTTTGCTTGGGTGTTCAGTAATGGTTGCTATTCCGAATTTCGTTCAGTCCAATCCCTATGAGTTGGTATTCTGAGTCAAGTTCATTGCTACCTATGTGCTATTGATACAAGCAATATAGTCTTATGCTATTGATACAAGCAAGTTGGAATTGGGCTACTAGATATCAGATTCACCTAAGTAGAAGAAGAATTAGGATACGCCCCGAGTAGTGCATCTACTATAGTAGCAACAAGAATAAGTAGAAGAGCATAGAACCAAACCAAGCTGACGCACTAGGCAGGCAAGTAGGCAAGTCGGCGACAAGCCGCTAGCCGCGAAACAGCTGACGCACGCCGCCAAGCAACCACCGAGTTGCGCGGCTAGCGCCGCTACACAACAACACTGCCGCGTAACATTAGTAGTTACTTGCCTCTGCGTTTATATGGCAAGCGCGGCTAGCGGCTTGTCGGCGTGCGTCAGTCGCTAATGTTACGCGCGACAAGCTATTTTAATAGTGCGTCAGTAGCGGCGACAAGCTATTTTAATAGTACGTCAGTAGCGGCGCCAAGCAACCGCCGAGTTGCGCGGCGCCAAGCAACCACCGATAACTAGCCGCGTCACCTATGTGCCTTGGCGGGCCGGGCCGCTCCACTCTTTCCCGCTACACTCTCTCGTTAATGGCGCCAAGCAACAACTAACTTGCCTAGAGGTATTATAGTTAGTAGTGACTTAGCCGTTAGTAGTTCATCTAGTCTTGTAGGAACCATCTCAGTAGGGGTAAGACCCCATTACCATTTGCATAAATACTTAAGAGTCGAATTCCTAGGGTCGAGTTGTCGTATTAGAAGTAGGAGAGGTATACTTAAGGTTAGGTTCAGGAATATCCATTTGTTTTCTAGTTCGTAGTGGTAGGTCGAGACAATAATGCCTTAAGGCTGGTCTTTTGAGATGAGATATGAGGGCCTGGACTGCTGATACCAGCTTGGCTCGGATACCGATGAGTTCGATTCTGTCCTATCTGAGCAAGGGTGCCTTCCCTAATTCTTCTACTTAGTAGTGTGATTTCTGATTCTCTCTTTCGTCCTTGTATACTACTGAGTTTCATCCTATTGTTTGGTTGAGCTCCCTTTTCTTTGTTTTAGTATATAAGTAAGTAAGTAGTCAATTCCCTCTGTTTTGAGTTAAGCCCTATTAGCACAAGCCTCATTCTTTTACTTAAGGTAACAAACATAGCATTCTTTTTTTGTACCCACAACATCAGTCTACCTATCCAAGCTCTCATTCCTTATTTCTACTATGGGGCTTATTGGCTTATAGTTCCCAGACCTGCATCCTATTTACTACTTGAGAGCACTGATCCGGCCAACGTAGTCCTTAGTATACCGTTATCCCCCCGGAGCCTGCGGTTGATAAGGTCAAATCCCTCTGTCCAAGTGCTCGACCAATGGTGCTTGTTCGATAAACAACAATTCGTTGATTTCTTTGGCCGGATCGGATCGAATAAAGGACCAAGCTGTAGTCGAGTCCTGTCCCTTACCACGGTCACTCTATGCCCCAGAATTAGTCCCCTCCTTCACTCTATATCGTAGAGACAAGAGGTTCAACTCCGGAACTCATATGGATTTCTACAGAATCGTATCATATTCTTCCACTTGTGTTCATAAGTCTGCTTCGATGGGTCAAAATGAATCCTTCCACTTATTAACTCCTCCTGCTCCTTCTTCTGTCGTACATGTGCTCACCATAAGCGCCTAAACATCCGCGCCTGATAACAGAAACAGTGAACTCCGGAGGAATATCAAAAGTCTCTACTCCCTTCGCTCTTTGATCTCTATGAATCTGACTCTCTGATTCCTATGAGGAAGACAATGAATAAGGGTGGACCGTGTGTACCAAGCGCAAGGCGAGCGAAAAGAATAAGAAGAGCTGCCGACCGAGCGAAAAGATTCTAAAGATTCAAAAAGATTCAAGCAAAAACCCTGTTCTGAGAAGAAGAAAAGAAGCTTTTTTCCACTGCTGCCTTTTACTTCTTTCCCTCAGCTCAGCTGCCTAAACTTGATCAATACAATATAACACATGCGTTATTACGTACGAGGTGTGAAGCGATCCGATCTCGTAGTTCTTGGTCTGTGAAGATACGTTGTTAGGTGCTCTGTTTTATTCAGAAAAAGAAAGCCACAGGAACACTGATTTATTCCTTAAGGAAGAGACCCTGACGAGAGAAGGGTGTAATAGTGCCTTGTTCCATTTGATGTGATGACCGGAGAGGCCTTCGAGAGAAGCCAGATGCTAACAAACAGTAAAAGACTTTCACACTGGGGCAATGACCGAAGGAGCTTAATCTTCTTATCATTACCCCGCTCCCGCCATGCTGGCTGCTGCTATCTCAGCTCGGTCAACTGGCTCTGGACCAATAGATGGGACTGAATGCTTGAACCTATCCATCTTGAAACTAGGAGACTAGTTCTCAATGATCCATCGATAACTAACTTCGATATTTTATTGGCCCTTTTCCGTTTAAGTTGTCAAGTAATTCCTGTGTTCTTACTAAATTATTACTAGCAGCGGTTCTATTCTTTTTAGTGGTATAAACATATAGTCTTGCCTGGCAGTGTGTAATTCCTTATTAAAGGATAAAGGATCGAGATCAGTAGCTGGGGTATTCTCCTAGGCAGTAGTAGCTGGTCAGTAAAGGAAATAGGATGTGATGGTCCGGTAGTAATTAAAGAAAAAAACATTTGGTGATTAGTATAGAACGCAACTTGAGTAGTAAAGTAAGTCTTGTGCAATGAATGCATAAACAGGTAAAGAGTACATGTGTTGAGCGGAAGTCCCCGGCTAGAGCAAGACCTAATTTCAAAAGAAGCGAATTCGTTCTTGTGTCAGAAGGACCCTTATGCCCATCCATGTCCTAATCGACCCCCTGGAAGAATATGTGTTTCTAAAAAATGGATTTGATACTGTGCCCAATCCCGAAGTGAGTTCTATACATATGACCTGTGCTCAGGAAAAGAAATGAATAGCTAAATCATTATGAGCAACATCGGGAAACCATAAACTATACAGTTGTATATTAAATCCACCGATAAGGGTTAGAATGGCGATTCCTACGCCTTGGGAAAGTGACCAAAGAGATGAGATTGCTTGCTACTCGAATCAGGGTTTTTCGGCATGCTGACGGACAAGTAACTGCGGCTGACGCGTAACATTATTAACACGAGAGAGTGCAGCGGGGGCAAGTCGGCGACGCCAAGTAACTCACCGAGTTGCGCGGCGCCGACAAGCCGCTAGCCGCGCTTGCCTGATAAATGCAGAGGCAAGTAGGCGCCGACAAGCTATTTGAATAGTGCGTCGACAGGCAAGTAGGCAAGTCACTACTAACGTGACGCGGCAGTGCGTTACGCGGCAGTGTGTTAATGGCGCCAAGCAACCACCGGCCGACAAGCTATTTTAATAGTGCGTCAGTGCCACCGGCCAAGCAACAACGTTGCGCGGCTAGGGCCGCTCTATCTGCCGCGGCACCTATGTGCCTTGGCGGCTAGCGCCGCTACACTCTTTCTGCGCGGCTAGCGCCGCTACACTCTTTCCGGCGACAAGCTATTTTATATAGTGCGTCAGTACCTAACGTTACGCGCGACAAGCTATTTGAATAGTGCGTCGACAAGTAACTACTAACGTTACGCGGCGACAAGCTATTTGAATAGTGCGTCAGCGACCCTAACGTGACGCGGCGACAAGCTATTTGAATAGTGCGTCAGCGGCTAATGTTACGCGGCGACAAGCTATAACATATAGCGCGTCAGCAGTTACGCGGCGACAAGCCGCTAGCCGCGAAACGTATGTTCCTTGGCGTGCGTCAGTACGTGTAGCGGCCCGCCGACAAGCTATTTTCATAGTGCGTCAGTAGAGTGACGCGGCTAAAAGAGTGTAGCGGCGCTAGCCGCGCAACTACTGACGCGCTATATGTTATAGCTTGTCGGCCGGCTACTGACGCACTATATATATAGCTTGTCGGCAGCCGCGCAACGTTGTTGCTTGGCGGCGGCTAGCTTAGCTACGACAAGCTATTTGAATAGTGCGTCAGTCAGTGCGTCAGACTGGCAAACCCTTGCTTCCTCCTTAAATCAGCCAGCTGCTGCCCTCTCCTCCTGTCGAGCTTAAGTAAACTTCCCTTACTTGCTTCCTTTAACTGCTAATCCCAAAGCTGCATCTAGTGACGCCGAGACTGAAAGCGCCGGCAAAAAGATTGGAACACCGCCCACAACGACTACCTTCGTTCGATACACAACAACTCTCCACTTTATTTACTGGGAACCCTAGCTGTCTGTCTACCCTCTCGAGTTGAGTCTCGTGCTGCTCACTTCTATTCTGACTCATTGGGTTAGGACTGCCTCTGTTCCATCTTAATCTTATTCTTGCTATTGTGTCTCTCATTCTTCTGGTTTGGCCCTGATGGGGGCACTAAGCTAGAGTAGCGGTGTAGCTAACAAGGATGGAATCACTACCCATGAGAATCGAGCTAGAGCACAAACACTACTACAATGGACATCGAACTGACTGACACCACCGCTTGACTTTCTTTTCTTTCTTTGCCTCCGCTTTTGAAACCCCGCCCGCTTACACCAGATTTGAACCAACGACAACAAGACTGTAGGCTACCACTATGAGAACTGTCCTAGTACCGATTAGACCTTCACTGCTTACTATCAGCCAGCTTATAAATAAGCTGCCCTGTCTCTGATTCCTACTAACTTGTACATTAGTCTGTCCTTTCTTTATTCGAATAGTTGTTCTTTGCCAAATTGCCTGAAGCTGCTTATTCCCTTTTCAATCCAATCGTGGATGTTATGCCTGTCATACCTGTCCTCTCTTTTCTCTTAGCCTTTGTTTGGCAAGCTGCTGTCAGTTTGTTTTCGATGAAATCCTTATTTGCCTAATCCATTCATGCGATTAAACATTCTACAAAATAGATAAGATCCGCTATAAGTCTTACATTATCAGAGAAGGAAGATCGGCTAAGTCTTGCATTATCATTATGCCCCTCGATTCCATAATCGAAATTCACGTATATTGAAGTAACCACAGAGCATAGATGCTTTTTGATCTGATTTTGGATTCGTTATGACCTTTCCGTGAGTAAGGAGGGCAATTGATCAATTATAGAATAGTTTAGAATGGGTGCACTCAATTTCTAATAAAAGAGAACTCACTAACGCCGAAATAAGAGCAAGTCAACAAGTAACGGAACAAGCAAGACAAGTGGAAAGTCGAGTTAGTATTGAAACCTTAAGTTAATGCTGGATCAGTCTAAAGTCAATTGTATTTTGTATACTGCCTCCTGCCTTCTGAGAAAGGCCCAACTTCCTCTTGTACAGCTTCGACGTGATACATAGAGCACACAGAACCCATCAATAACCTTTTTTGCCTTCTATCCTGGGCCAAGAAGAATTCATTCCTTTTACTGGTGAGCACACTTTTCTCAACTTCCAAGTCTAATCCAACTCTGGCCTCACGAGAAGCTTTTCTTTGCCCGATATAGTCCGCCGTCTTTCTTGCCAGAAAAGGGTTGGTTCCACAGAAGCAGAAGCGTCGATCGATTTCTAAGGGCTTCTTAACGTCTGGCATGCATGGGCAGAACAGGTCCTTCGTAGACATTATCCTTATACGAATTGACACAAATAAGTATTACTTTGCTACATCTAGGGCTATATCTAACTACTACCGGAATTCCATCGGTGTTACCAAGACGGAACTAGTGCCCAGAAAGAACGAACCCACTGACGAATAAGTATTTGACTCCTAAGTAGCAGACCTAGACCTAATCCCAACGAGCCGAGCCCATAATAGTACTATTGAGTTCTCTTCGCCAGGGTACCGTAACACGCAAGTCAGGAATGTGAGAATGAGGCTCTAACCCCGAAAGTAAGAATTGCAATGCAACAAGTGGGGTAGTTCGAGGAGCGTAGGGAGGCTAGCCTGATCCTCTGATGGGCAAGATGTGAGATAGGTAGTTCGAGTTTGAAAGCAAAGGTAGTAGGCTGTTTGGCAATGGTTCGATCCTAGTTAATAGAGTATTGAAGTCAGTGTTTTCATTCTCTCCTTTTCCCTAGTCCCTTATTCGAGTATTGATTTTCATAATAGTCGTTTTCAGTCTTGTCAGTAGCAGTTCCAGCCCGATATCTACTACTCAATGGCTTAGAGCTATGCTTGGTATCCTATATTCCCTAATCATTAGTAGTTACGTTCTTGGCAGCAGCAGTTCAATCCTTAGTTACACTCCGTGCGATCTCGGTGTGTTTGTGTCGGTAGGGTATGTTTTGTGCCGGGCCGGTGCAATTCTATATTCTTATAAGTAGCATGCTTAGCTCGGTTTTCATTCTCTTATTTCTTAGTTGGATCTCCTACTTATTAGTTTGATATTCACTTTCTTCGCGGATGGTTTCTTGTTTCAATTACCAGTTCCAAGTTAAGGTATTGCTATGCTAGCTCGTTTCTATTCTTTAGGGTAGATTAATGGAATTAGTATGCAAGTAGAGATTTCATGGAATTGGTACATAAGTAGAGAGAATGAAATCAATAACAATAGGAATTTCTCTTGGGGGCAAACAACAGAACTAAGCCCGGGCTACCCTCTTATAGTAAAGAGTTGAATCGACGCTACTCATTCTTATGGGCAAGTAGGCGACAAGCTGCCGAGCAGTTACTCGCCCCTTCTTTCTTCTTATCTATGTTGTGTGCCGGGCCGGGGAGCTGCACGGAATGGAATCAATGCCACCGGGCGGGGCACTTCATCAAGGCTATCATAATAGTAGGAGATATCATAGGGTTTAGAGGTCATCTTCTTAGGAATGGAATAGGTTAGGAGCCAACTAGAATAAGGTAGGAGCCAACAAGCAATGGGAATAGGATAAGGTGCCATCCGGGGCGGAGGTCGAACACAGCTTCAATCGAGAATGAGTCCTCGTATGAAGGTATAAAGAGACAATCCGTTGTCAGCGTAACACATAGGAAACAAAGAGTGAGAGATCGTACAGGCAGAGAGGAGCAGTTGCCGACGTAGCTAATGGGGAACAAAGAATGAGAGATGTCGTACAGGCCGTAACACATGGGAAACAAAGAAAGAGGCAAGTACTAATCCACAACTGCCATAAGGAAAAACTTAGAATATGTTATTGGTAGCTATTACCAAGTTATGAGTTCGTGTCACGCGGTTGTGTAAAAGAAAGAATTGTCAGCGAATGACGTAACACTACGAAACATATTATGTAAGACCATCATCGACACATATTATGATCGACACATATTATGTAAGATAAGATAACGGATGCCATCATCAACACATATTACAGATGCCATCATCAACACACATTATGTAAGATAACAGATTCCATCATCTCATAAGAGAAAATACTCCTTTCATTATCATAAGAGAAAAGCTAGCAAGGTCCAAAGAAGGTTGGAAAGCTGTAGGCCCGGTTCACCTGGATGCCCTACTTAAAGGGTTTTTCTTCAGTGGCGAGAAACAACCACCCGTCTATGATTAAGCTTCTACCACTGCAGGGCCCAATCATCGGTTGCCATTCTCCCATTACTAAAGTAGTCTAAGGGAAAGGATCCGATTCTTGTACATTTCTCTTATTCTTATAGTTATCCCTGGCATTCCTTACTTAGAGCGTTGCTTGTGAGCTTGAGTCCGACTTGACTGGTCTATTAGCCTGGCACTGAACTCTATCTCATCCTTTACCCTGGTCATACCTCGTTCTCTCTATAGGTCTTCTTTGACTGTCTCTTATTCTTTGACTTATAATAGGGAATCGGGTCACTGCTAATAGGAGATATGGTCCCTACTATAGATGTTGTTTGTTACTACTATAGATCAGAATCGAACTCCTAACAATAAGAATATAGGTCCTACGATGATCTAGCGTATACAACAATAGAATCAACCTAGTGATAAAACAGAGTAAACCCCACTCAAACATCAATTGATTCTCTTGATCCTACCTGATATAGAATGAAGTAAGGACATATTGATCCTACCTGATATAGAATGAAGTAAGGACATATTCCCTTTTGCATTTGAAAGTATATGTTTTGAGTTCCATTCTTTTATTAGTGAGTAGCTAGATGCACTAGATGCTACACCACCTACCAGTAGTCGCCCCATGTTAGCATTAGTTGACTTAGCCCCCGCTGCTGGTGAAAGCACCCTAAAACCCGTGAACTTGACAGCGCTACCAGGGCTCGCACTTCTGTTAACAAGAAGAGAACTGCAGCTTATAATACTTGTCTCTCATGACAGGGAATCAAACTCATAAGCAAAAGAAAAGAATCGATGTAGAGATAGGGAACTGCACCGGTGGCCATATGAGAATGTCCTCCTCTGGGGAACAAACAGGGCTTTAACCGCACCCAGGTAGTTCAACATCAAAGTAGGAATCCAACCGAAAACGCACATGCTAATATATAAGTGAAAAGAACAAGTCAAATAATGAGTCTCTTCCTCGAGGTGACGTGACAGACGATGTAGGAGCAACTAAAGAACCTAAGGCGGGAGAAGTAGAATCAACAATAGGCGGCTAAGAAGGAAAAGCACGAGTGGCAGTGAAATCCTCTAGTTAGTAATTGAATCTTCTAGTTAGTATGGGCAGGCTAACTTCTTTGTTTAGGTCTGCTACTTGCCAGGTCAATTCTTTGTATTAGTGCTTTTCGTCTTGTTTTTGCCCATAGTTCATAGTTCAATTGCCGGGTTCGAGTTGAGTTTTCATGCTCGACGGCGGACTCTTTCTATCTTACACCGCTGTCCAAGCCTTATTGTATCTGTTACATGCCAAGCCTTGCTTCTCTTTCCTTAGCCTCGCTTCTAAGCTTTAGTATACCATATCCCCATCCCTGTCTGTCTACAAGCCACTACTGAACTCAATGCCTAGTGTGTCTCTGCCTCTCCTCTTTATTAAGGATTCTACCTTGCCTACCTTTCCTCATTTTTGTGTTCGTGAGATAGAAGAGGTAACTAACCATGTGCTCCTTAAGTTCCTATTTCTGAATTGAGGTTCCTCGGCGCTAACGGTAGCTTCATGAGCAAGTCCAGTAGCGAGTTTCAAGTCGTAGACCAATTACATAGTTAGAGAAGCCACAGTGCTTTTTAAGTCTACAAGATCCGGAGCTGTACCGTACCAGAAGTCAAAGAAGGATCAGAAGACAGAGAGGAAGCTTTTGAGTCGTCAGCTACAAGTGCTAAGGAAGCTGCAATTCCAGATGTCTACAGACCAATAGCGAAGGAAGCAAGGTTCTATTTCATTAAAGTAAGCCTAAAGCAAGGGATTTGGTTTAGCTTCGATCTTCTACTTTCAGTTGAAATTCTATATTCCTCGTTTTTCTTATTAAAGATAGTAGATGCAGTCTCTTATTTACTTGGTGCATTCAGTCCTGTTCTGTTAGCCCTGTTCTCATTCTCATCAATAGAATAGTAGTCGAAGAGTGAAAGGTACGAGGAACAGTCTTAGAAACAGGGAAAGAAGAACGAAACTATCAATACCAAGGTTGAAGCAATAATGCAAAAAGCAAGTGCTAGAGAGGAGGGAATATTTCACAAGTAGGAATAAAAGAAGGGAATGTAAGAACCGGAGCTACTAATTGAAGGGTGAAAGGCGAGTTCGGTTCGGGAGACTTAGTAAGAAGAGGTGAGAAAGTACAGGAAGGCACTGGTTTAGAATGAAAACACAGATAGTAAGCCTGATGGTGAGTAAGGGTAGACCCAAACTTGTACATAGTCGTTGGGGAATTAGAGAAAGTCGTAGCGATGAAGCACCTCGCTAAGGAATGGAAGGTATAGGCCGGTAAGGTCAGTTGATATGGGCAGTATAACCCATGTGTGTAGCAATGAGGGGTAGAGTCAATGGATAAGAGAAGAACCTAGCGGTCACAGG
This sequence comes from Ensete ventricosum, assembly GCA_029747655.1. NCBI lineage: Eukaryota > Viridiplantae > Streptophyta > Magnoliopsida > Zingiberales > Musaceae > Ensete > Ensete ventricosum. The sequence goes on along the minus strand of JAQQAF010000125.1, from coordinate 33,008 downwards.
AAAGGTAGACTTATAGACAGGAATACATGCCTGAGAGCGGCCTTGTTAGCAGTGGGCCCTGTTCTTTCTTTAGTCCCATAAGCACCGGTGCAACTCTTACTGAAATCACTGATAGCAGGAATCGAGCTGGGAATATGAGGATTTCACCAAGTGAAGCAAAGCCTTATATGAGCCATCTTGCTTTCCAAGCCCACTCGTAAGCCTTAGCTTCAAACTGCCTCCCCTATCTCCGTTTCTTACCGCCTTTGCTTTCAGCCTTGTTTTTATTCTCTAGTTGCTGCTCCGGCTTTGTACGATGTATGAGGAGCCTGCGTATCCTTTGTTTGGAATCCGCTTTTCCTGTCTTTTAGTCACCATTGAAAGGGTATTTTATGTAATATGCTCTTAGTGGTTTATTAAGATTCTGCCTTTTGTTAGCATTCCGTTCACTGATATCGGAATGTTTTTTAGCATACAGCAATTTATTCTAGTTTATCCTACCAGACAGGACAGAATTGAACAAATAAGTAGAAGAGGCAAGCAACTACCATTATCACAGAACTAAACCAGTAGCCGAGCCTTATTATTGAGCATCGATCCAACAAACCTCAAGCGTTAGTTAATTGAACTCAGCTGTCCAAGTAATAAAGCAACTACTAGCTCTTAGCCCGATCCTCCCAGCTTTTATTCTTGCTTGTTAGTTCGGGCCTGTCTCTCTGTATAGTCCAATTCCTATTGATAGCAGTTCCATTCTTTGGTGCCCGGTTGCTACCCTTATCATTGGTAAGTAGCATCGGCCTTGCCAGTACTGGTTCAACTCTTTATTCCTAATATGAGAAATATAAGTCAACTTGATACAATAAGGAATTGAATAATAAAGAAAACAACGCCGCGTAACATTAGGGTTAAACGCGAGAGAGTGTATTTTACCTAAAACCAATAGCTACTAGTCTACCCCTACCGCGGGGAAGTCTTGCTTTGTTTACTTGAAACCTGTATCTCCACTTGATTCTCTTACGCCCCTTCCTCGCATCCTGTACCCGCGGGCACTTAACTGGAACCACCGCTTCCAACACCGTGAATTCCGTAGAAGAAAGAATTCCATACTACCCAGTAAGATTGGCTCAGTAGAGTACCTTACTAGACCGGTATCAAAAGCCCAAAGCCTTACTTGCTCTCCTCTATCTCTTAAGGAAGCCAACTCAAAGGTAAAGGTACCCGGCTACTGAGGCTAATAGAAATAAGGCAAAGAGTGAAAGAGGCAAGTCAAATAGCCCAGTAACTTAACTACAACTAAAAAGTCAGAATTAAGGACATAAGTAAGAACCCCGGCGCTTAGCTTAGTTCGGTAATAAATAATCCCATACCATAGTGACTTGGTGAATCAAGCCAAGCCCTGCCCAATGGAACAGAACCCCGGCTACCGATACTTTAACTAGAAACAAGGGCAGCGAAGCTGCCTAGCTGCCAACAACTAACTAGCCGCTACTCGCCTAGCTTGCTCTTCCAAACAACCCTTGGCGGCCCCTGCCCTTCAATTAAGTCTCCGAACTCCGCTTCTCATTCTTGAGTCATTAATGGTTTCATTCCCGGTTAGCTAAGTGGGTCTCTTATAAGCCATAGTTGCTCTCTTAAGCAGTAGTTCACTTCCTTATTATTTGTATATAACTATCAGAAGTACGAGTTGAGTTCCCATCAGTAGACTACCGACCAAGTAGGCAAGAACAAGAACCTCTTACTCTTTCATCGACTCATGGTAGCCTACCTAATTCTAATTTAGTGGAAAGTCAGTTCGGCGCTAGCTAAGATAACAAAGGTAGAGTATCGGTCTCAGAGCCGGAAGAGGGCAACATAAGGAACAAAAGCATAGTAACACCTCCCGACGAGAAAAAAGGGTGGGGATGCGCTACACCATACCACCTATATTCTTACTTCTCAGTAGCATTCCGAGAAGCACTAGTAGTGAGTCTTGCCCCAGTGTAGCCATTCCTTTTTGTTGTTCATTTCATCCTGTGTTTTCTTACTTATGGGGCTTACTACCGATAGCGCATTCAACAAAGCAAATCCGTAAAGCACTAGTTCACTTCCGATACCCTTATTTGCCTATAAAGAGATTAGTGCATTGACAACTAAAACATAACTTACCGGGGTTGGGTTTATGGTAAATAGATCATTGAATCAAATACTATTAAATAGAATATCAATCTAATACGATAAAACATAATATGATAACACATTCTACGTCATACAAGTCAAAAAACGAAGTAATCAATCTAAGTAAATGGAGGCACCATCAAAGAATCAGAGAGTAGGGTGCTTCTCATTCGTTGGAGGTTAGGTGATAACTACAAGAGTTTGTTTTAGGGTGAAATTCACGTAGCTCAGTCTGAAGTTAACATCAATAAGCCTTAACGCTTCCCCAGCTCAATAAGCCTTCAAGTTACATAGCTCATTATTTCACTTAAGGTAACAAATAGAGCATTCAGTCTTTGCTGTTAGTGTATCAGTATTGGCGCTAGCCAAAAGAGTGGAGCGGCGCTAGCCGCCAAGGGTTGTTGTTATACGGCAAGCGCGGCTGCCGACAAGCCGCTAGCCGCGCGCTAGCCGCGTCACAGCTGACGCACTATATGTTATAGCTTGTCGCCGACTTGCCTACTTGCCTGTCGACGCACTATATAAAATAGCTTGTCGCCGGAGAGAGTGTAGCGGCGCTAGCCGCGCAACTCGGTGAGTTGCTTGGCGCCATTAACACACTGCCGCGTAACGCACTGCCGCGTCACGTTAGTAGTGACTTGCCTACTTGCCTGTCGACGCACTATGAAAATAGCTTGTCGCGCGTAACGTTAGCGACTGACGCACTATATGTTATAGCTTGTCGCCGGAGAGAGTGTAGCTAAGCTAGCCGCGCAGAAAGAGTGTAGCGGCGCTAGCCGCCAAGGCACATAGGTGCCGCGGCAGATAGAGCGGCCCTAGCCGCGCAACGTTGTTGCTTGGCCGGTGGCACTGACGCACTATTAAAATAGCTTGTCGGCCGGTGGTTGCTTGGCGCCTACTTGCCTGCCTGTCGACGCACTATGAAAATAGCTTGTCGGCGCCATTAACACACTGCCGCGTAACGTTAGTAGTTACTTGCCTGCCTGTCGACGCACTATGAAAATAGCTTGTCGGCAGCTTGTCGCTGGAGAGAATGCATCTACAGTTTATTTCTGTGTTGTAAGAGAAAGTCTTAGAGGGTAGTGTTCTAGCTTGAAAGCGCAAATCGTTTTAGACTTATAGGCATGAGCTTTCGTTTAGCATGAGTCTTGTACAATGCAGAGTGGTGGGCTAATAGGTGAAACACCAAGATTGGTGCGCTAGGCTAAGAGGCATGAGTCGCAGTCTTATCAGTCGCAGTGTCATTCCCGATATCGAGTTGAAGTAGTAGAAGCACTTCTTTCATTCCCTTTCTTGTGGTTAAGCCGGATTCCCAGTAGTACTATAGTTCATTCGAGCGGTTCCAGCAGTGTAATTCCGAGTTCTTATATTACCGCTTAGCGGGGGCAGTGTCAAAGCGAAGTCTGAGCTTCGAGCCCTACTCAGGTGTCCATTCTCGAGTTCGATTCCTCTGGACCAACTTCATTCTTTAGTTCGATTGGGTCCGCTACCCATGTCTCCCATTCCCGTACGCGTCCTAGCAATAGTTGACTTTCTGAGCACCGTCCTGAGTAGAATATGTCACAATAAGAATATAGTTCACCCTCCGATACAAACAATAGAATAGTTAACCTTCCGAGCTTTGTTTGTTAGTTAGAGGCACCCAGCTCATACCAGCCCAGCCCAGCTCATAAATGGCAGCCCAGCCCAGCCCAGCTCATAAATGGCAGCCCAGCCCAGCCCAGCTCATAAATGGCAGCCCAGCCCAGCTCATACCAGCTAAAGCTGCCCTTGCTTTACCGGTTATCAGGCTTACTTATCGCTCTGATATTCCCTGATCTCATTTTTGGATAAAAGAACCCTCGTCATTAGGGCTAGAGTGAAGTAAAGCTCTGCTCATCTTTATTCCGGCTCATATGTTGAAGCGTAGACAAGTATTTCTCGTAGACAAGTATTTATCAAGGTAAGTCTTGCTTGTCGCCGAAGTCTGTTGGTTCTACTTTCTGGCCTTAGAAACCCATTTCTATTTCTTTGCATACACTCGATCAGTGGGCCCGCACCGTGGCGTGGTCTATGTCTACTAATTCCAATTACCCCTCTAGTCTCGCCATTTTCTTTTCTATAGGAAGGTATCCAAGACCTAGTACAAGCTATCCATCCTATTTCACCAAATTGACAACATCCTGGGATTTGTTTTGACCCTTGCTCACGTTCGCCGTTTCAAACAACTGAGCAAGAGGGATGTCGGCGGGGACTATTTTGCCCTTCTTTTTCCGCCTTACCCACCATGTTAACTATTACATCGGTAAACCCCCCAATCTGAAGAAACTTCTTCTTTGGCGTTGAAGCTACAGCTACCACTTTGAATCAAAACAAAAGCTGATACAAACCGTTGCGTTGCTATTAGCTTATTTATTGACTTAACTTGAGGCATAGGCGGGATAGGGCTTTGCTTTAGCATAGGGCTACAAAATGCTCTAAGACTCACTGGTTCAAGTCAACTATGATAGTGGATACAGGTACATGTGCAAGTAGCTAGGCACTAGGTATACCCTATAACATTTCATTGGCTTTTTATATGCGTAGCTATCTCTCGTTGTGAGTCTCGGTCGGCTTGGCTTTCAGGCTCTCTTTTTCTACTTTTACTCCCAGCCGTGTTCCGGGACTTTTGCCTTAATTCCTCCGTCTGGTAGGCGCATTCTTCAATATTGCCGGGGTCTTCCCTAGTTTCCTTCGATTTATAAGCTTGGTCTTTGTCATAACATAACAGAATATCGGGTCTGGAGAACGAGGAACGAGGCAGACAACGACCTGAAATGAAAAGAGTATCAAATCAAAAAAGATGATCTTGTAGGCAAGGATACAGATCCAAATCAAACCAAGTAGGGCGGATTTCTGTCAAATATATTGAAACAGCCCAAGGTAGACAGACAATTAATAACTCACACACACTAAATGAAATAATATGTATGATACCTCTTGGCAATTAACGGAATTGACCCTTTCGCCCACAGGACAAGTAAAGGAGGGAGTGCAACGAACGGGCTGTGGACTCCCTAGGCGTCGAAGACATCTCAGTTCAGTACGAATTTGCGGGGCCAAGCCTAATCACTCCAACTATTGGGGAATTGAGTTACGGCCGGTGTCCAATATGGGGAACCATTCCTAGCCCGATATAGGCAGGGCTTTAATAGCGTTGTTCGACCGACCACGAAAGCAAGAGTGAAGAGTCGGCAAAAGTGGACCACATAAAACATAGTTCAAATAGCTTTGTATTCATGGGGTAGTAAATGTCGGCCTATGCAATGGTACACGAGTACCGATAGTTCGAAAGACATAACTCATTTTTCGGCTTATTCTACTTTTGCAGGAAATCAGAGAATGCAATGACGGCTGGAAGGAATGATATCACTACTCAAAAGAATCGGACAACTGCTAATAGGGCTCGAACCAGGGCGTCTAAGTCTCTCCTCTGACTTGCCCTTCCTTTAAGCAATGCTGCTGTTCTTTAGAGTCAATGAGTGGAGTAAGTAAGTAATAGGAGTGAAGATTGGTTACAAAATTCTATAAGTAGTGCATATGATTTAGAGCCAGCTGTAATAGGTTAAGTTAATAAGAGTTAGATTTTAGACATTATCCTTCCAATTCCATTCTTCAATTCTGCATTTCGACAAGCCCAGAAGCCAACAAACAAGGGAAAATCCAATCCAGTAAGCAAACTTATTCTTTTTGTTTGGTACGCCTCTCTTTAAAGTAAAGGTTGCGGGGGACAGAAATCCGGGTACTGAGATAGATCTTTGTAAATAAATAGCTTCCCTATCTTGCCTTGCCTCCCTAAATGGTCTTCTAATGCTTTGACTTACGCCTATATAATCTGCACTTGAGAATTCCACCACCCCGCTTGCTTGCTGTTGAGAACTTTGATTCGGCTTATCAAAAAGGAATGTAAGAAACACCTATCTCTCCACTTAGTCTTGTTAGTACAGTTGAGCTTGTTGGTACAGTTTAGTCTTTTTAGTAAACAAATACGGAATGAGCTTTGGGTTACGTTGATTAGGGAATGATATTTACCTCTGTGTTTGATTACTTGATTTTTGACTGATTACTTAGTTATTTCAAGCCTCTGTGTTTGATTACTGACTTCTTATTTATTACTGTTTGATTACTTAGTTATTTATGGATTGCACTTAGTTCTTTATAGGCTCTCTGTTTTATTGATTACTTATTTTCTTTCTTTATGGGCTGGCTCTTCTCTTATTGATTACTAAATTCTCTTCTTTTTAGTTAATTCCCATCTATCTTTCCAGCTTACTTTAGCGCTGAAGAAGCAAGCCAGTACCCCTTAACCGCTCCGCTCCGCTGCTACGTGGGCATGGCATGAGAACTGAGATTATCGTCGACAAACGGATAAAACAAAAACTGGAATTGCTGCTGACCTCTTACTTGCCCAACACCTACTCTTATGTCCTTCTGAAGCGGGATCTACTTCATCAGTATAGTCTCTTTCTGTTTGATCATCGTATTAAGAAGCCGAATGCAAGTAAGCGGAAGCGCAAAGTAGAGTGATTGTGTCATTTACGATAGAAGCCGGAGAGCTCGAGTTTGATTCATTAACTAATGGGACCAACCCCGGCTCTACTGCCTCTAGGTCGTACTTTCCTCCAACAGCGCGGCTAGCTCTTAGTAGCGCGTCAGTAAAGCTGCTGATCAAACAGACAAGTACTCTACTTAGCTTCGACTCCCGCTTCTAAGCCTCCCTATACCTGTTCTTAGACTTGTTCCTGACTCTAGTTCAGGACAAGGTAAAGGTTTCCAATGAGAAATCGGAATCAAGAACAGCAAGAGGTTGGTAGTTGCTTTCTTATTTGATAGAAAAGGTTAGCATCGATTGTATTCCAAGGCAAGGTAAATGGCATTCCGGGTGGTGTTGTATTCCCAGAGTCGTATTACTACCTGCTTGTTTGCTTGTGAAATATGCTTCATCGAAGTGACTTGGTTAGCGAGCGGATCAACTACTAATAAGGTTAGTTCTGCAGTTTTGATTGAATCCTTCCATAGTTGTTCGATTCCTCTGATCCTGCCTTGGCTCTGGCATTCTGACTTATGAGGTTGGTTCCTCTGATTAGTTTAATGCGAGACCAGACCAGACCGCCCTTGAATTGATTCTGACTTTCGAGGTTGGTTCTGTATCGTAGTAGGTAGATGCGCTGGATCTTACCTCAATTCTGAGAATGATGAGTTCGATTCTGAGTTTCTAATTGAGTTCTTTAGTTGCCCACTTCTTTCTTCCACTTATGGGTCTTATACCGGTACCCAAGTGGGATACCACAGAGTTATATACCACAGAGTTGGATTAGAGGCACTGCACTAGGGTTGGTTGTTGGCAAAGAAAAGAATATAGAGCGTTACACTCATCGTTACACTAATAAAAGGAAAGAATTGAGAAAAACGAATACAACTGAGGAACCTCACACCTCACTGCTGACTTTAAGCTTTAACATGGAACATCGTAACCCCCCAGCCAAGAGTAAGCTAATGCACCCGCCGCTCAAGACCATAGGGCAGAAAAGGAAACTTGCAAGGAAATCACCCTTTCATATACTTTTTTGTCACCTTAGCGCACCCATCAAATAGTACTTAGCACAATAGGCACCCTAAGAAAATGGACTTAACCCAATGGGCACCCCTTAAAGCTCAGGTTAGCATAACAGACTAAAAACACGTGTTTGTTAGCAAAACCAAAAATGCTTCCAAATCCAATAAATAAGAGAGTGCTATCCACTTATTGAATAGAAGATTATAACAACACACTCTACAAAAAATCGAAACGTTAGCACCACTCACGTTAGCGAGTTACTTCATCATCGGGAGTGACCGCAAGGGAAAGAATGATAGTACTTTAGGTCTAGCCTTAAAAGTGTTTGTTTCGGATATATACTCTTAAAACAATGCTCTGGTTGTTTACTCATTTATATGTAGCTAAAAAGAAGAAAGGTCAAAGTGTCATATACCATTCCATTATTACGCTATATGTCATTTCGATATCAGTCTCCTTCCGAGAAAACTCAATCCACCTAACCTATCTCTATTAAGCCTTTGGATTTGATATCCAGCCCATCATCTCTATCCGATCTGTCTGGCGGTTACTTAAACATGTCTATAGGTCATTTTTCTCATCATCGCTTTAGCATATTAACATCCCGTGACTTGATGCATTTCTATATAGTTATTCAAAATATTAATTGCAACAAAATATAGTTTTTCAACGAGATTACAAGAAATTGTGCAAACTCATGAACATGCGTTACTGGCGCAGGCTTTTGAGATTAACAAGGGTGTATTGACCTTTCATTAAGAAGAATTACGATCAATTAGTGAAATCTGGTTTACTTATGCCTAAATATCTAGCTTCATTGAAGATCCAAAAGGCCGCCCGCCCACCTCTATTGAGGATGTATTACTTACAAGGATCCTTCTTTTCTTTGACTCACTTTGTAATTATCAGTATTTGCTTAAAGAGTTCATGGAGCGTATCCAACGTGCTCGTTATGAAACCTTTATAATCAATCTAGTATCAGCCTACGAAGGTTATAGATTGTATCCGTACTTATTACTCGTATCCTGGGCCTTTCAGAATGGAATTCACAACTGATACAAATCAAAGAATATAGAATGGAATTGAACTGCCTAACCGAGATCCACTTGTTATCTTGGCTACCTATACCCCCTGACTTTCAACTTACGCATGAGAAATGAGGGATGAGCTTTGCGATTCAACTAGAGCAGCATTAGCCGAAGAAGGCAATAAGAAGGGAAGACAATAAATCAGTTAATTCGAGTCGTTTAACCTCTCATAACGAAGTTCTTACGATTCCTTATGTAAAGTTATGTACTCGACGATCTTATGGCAAATTCGCCATGCCATGTTCCCACGTAACAGCTGTATAAATGGATTTGGAGCCTATAATACGGACTTCTTTACTGTACCTTCCAGCTGTGGTGCACTCGATTTCATTCCTCATAATATAAAGTCAGGGCAGAAGCAAGGGTGCTAAGCAAAAACAACTACGTTAGGGAGCTGCTTTCCGCAATTCCTATTTCTATGCTATGTACAGTAGATTCCATTCAGTATTCGGTTTTGTTGACTTCAAACTCAAACTGTCTTTACAGCGCGGGTAATAAAAGAATAAGAGGTGTAACTCGCATAAGCCGATGAAGACAAGAAGTATCCCATATACGAAGTAGAAGCAATGCTCTAAGGTCTATATCTGTCGATCGCTGTATAGGAGTTAGGCTCAGGGGAGTTTCACCGTCGTGCACTTTCGGGCCTATTATATCCGTTTTGGAGCTTCTTTTCTTGACGCAACCTCACGTAAGCGAATTACTATAAGATAAGGCCGGGGTGCGCTAGGGATGCTTATGTTCATTGGGTAGCATTCGTAATAGAGTCAGCTGTTAGGTTCCTCCGATATTCTATCATACTAGGTGCGGATGCGGATTCAATGCTCAATTCTATGTATTGTAGTTGTTGCAAGATCAGGATCAGACTCAACGCTAAGGTTCGGTGCTAGTTACAATTGATTCAATTCTGTTTAACTGTTTTCCTCGTCGCAGCAAGACTCAGTGTTGTGAGCTACTCGCGTTACGTTCTATTTACAGTTCGAAGCAGGGTTATTACGCCTTAGGCTTATTGTGCTTGCTTGGGTGCGTTGTTGAGTTAGCTTATGCTAATGGGAGGGGGAGTTCACAAATCTGATTAGTATCCATCTTTATTAGGTTCAAGTGCTGCGGTAAACGGTTCAACAAGTAGAGTTCCAAAAGAAAAGAAGCTAGATTAGAAGCAAGAGCAGGTTATGAAGAAAGAAGTGAAGTTTCAATAGAAGAAAGGTGCTTGCTTGTGGAAGATGATGCATCCCATCCCGGTCAAGGGAAAGTTGGATTAGGCTATAATGCATTAGGAGGCAAGTTTCCAAGTGGAAATCCGAATTGGATACACGCAAATGAGTCAAACACAGGACTAAAACACTTACCTGAGCGAGTCTGTTAGCAGAAGCCTAAGCTTGTGGAGGTTAACTCCTATTTCTATTTGTTGGGGAAGGTAATAAGGTCCGAGTACCGTTGTTTTAGTAACCCCTAACGCGCTTGTCAGGTTAGCAGCAAGTTCTTCTGTTCTTTTGTCGAATCGTATAAAGAAGCAGTTCAAATAGAATCAACAGAAGCAAGTGGAATCAACAGAAGCAAGTTAAGGAGCCAGGGAATAATTCGCTAGGGTACACGACAGATAAAAGTCACTAACCAACCAAGTATGTGCTCTATATCAATCTAGTGCTCTTCCTGTTTAGTCTGAAACTCCATTATGAAATTCATTCCGTACCAATACATATAAGAAGAAAAAAGATACAAACAGATACGTAGTGATAATAATTCAATACTTTACAAGTAAGGTGCAATGAAAGGTTAAGGCGCAGCTGCAAGCATTGTAAGATGTATCACCCGATAAACAGAGTCAAAGATGGATGATTCAATTCAACCAACCAGTAGGGGAACCAACAACGGAACCTGCAACATAACCCCATCTAGGGAACCATCAACAACATAACCCCATCTAGGGAACCATCAAGATGTTAGGCGTCAATGAGTTATAGGGCGAGTAAGCATCTAAAGACTAAGTTCCAAGTTTCGTTCTCATAAGTCATAGATCAATTCCGATGGTTTGGGGAGTCGTTCAATCCTGATAGCGAGTAGCTGGGTTCGCATAGATCTGACTTTTGGATGTGTTCCTTGTTCCCGGGTTAGAGCGATATAGCCCCATCAGTAGTGGTATCAGGTCCTTGCCAGTAACAGTTGAATTACCGGTTATGAGTTTGAGTTAAGGGAAGATTTGCCCTTTCCCGCTTGAAAGAAAGGTTGTCGAGAGGGTCATATTTATACAGGAGAATAACAGGACGGGTCTACTAGATCGGTAAGGTCAGTTTGCAGAAAGAAAGGTATAGTTGGTGCCTAGGAAAGGTATGCCAAGATGAGATTCCAGGTATAGGTCGGTAAGAAGAGGAAACCAATACTGGAACACCCAACCAAATCAACAGAACAGATATATCGTTCAACAGAATAGAGACTACCTTTTTTGATACAAAAAGAGAAAAGGACAAAACACTTAGCATTGTATTAGTATGTTTGTAATGACAGTAAGGGGTAGGGCAGCTGACGATGGCTGGTGAATAAGGCCTGGCACGAATGCCAACAATAAGGATTACTACTGCGCTGGTGAATAAGGGTCGGGCAACTGGGCTAGTCAGAATTATGTTGACCAATATTAGAAACCCCGAATCCGAATAGAATGAATTAGATAATCCTTTTTGTCGTTTAAGAAGAACGAAAGAAGACGAGTCCAATCTTAGAGTATAAGGGACATTTCTTATCGTGGATTCTGTGCTTCCATTCTCTGTACCATGTCAATTAAGAATTCCGTATTGATTTTGGAAGTATTGATTTCTCATTTAGCGCTCTCTCAGTCCACTAGAAAGACAAGCCATACATAGAAGACATAGAGGCAAGCAAGTCTAAGTGCAGTTCCTATTGAGTAGGATTTCGCTATTACAATATAGGCATTAGGGTTGTCGTATGGGCAAGCTTTCATACTTCAGAAATTGATATACGTATTGACAGTTCCGGACGCATCTGATGGATGGTGGGCATCTTGATTCTAGTCTCCAGCTCGTACATTAACAAGGGAAGTTGTCCTTAAAAGAGCCGAGTCAGTATACTTGCCTTCTTGCAAAGTCTGTTACAGCTTATTCCATTTCTACAAGCAGGAGGAGTATAGCGAAGAAAATGAGTCAAGTAACAAAATAAGGAAAGTCAGTCAGCTTGGTCAACTCCTTTGAATCACGAAATAAAGCAAGAAAAGGAGCCGAGGTTTTACAATTAGTAGCGCAAGTCAGATTAATGAAGAATTCTACTCTAGCGGCTTGAAACAAACTTTATAAAGAAAGGAAAGTACGGCACTTCTCACGAGTAAGTGTGTATGGGAAAGTACTGGATTCGGGCAGTAAAGGCGTTGAGCCAATCTCGTATAATAGAATTCATATAAGAGTGTGTAGATCGAACTTTCCACTTTGAACCAGCCCGCCTTAGAGTTGAAAGTGTGCTTTCAGTGAGTTAATCTGGATTTGTTCAAGGAATCAAGTTCATCCTTATTTGCTTTCTTCCCATCCCTTCTTGACTTCTCTATTTATTCATTCGGTCAATAAGGCATTTGCAGAGGGAAATAGAAGATCTTAGAGTCCCGAGAGAAGGCGCGCGAGTGAAACTTGACTTTAGGTTTCGATAGGGTACACTTAAAGCACAAAAAACATATGGAAAGTTGAGCCTAATCAATCAACTGGCATATCTGGGATCCGCTCTAGGCGGCTACTTGCTTTCTGCTCTTATGAAATTCATAGTGACAAGTGAAAAGGGCAACTCCTAAATGCAGCCTTCTGAAACTATACGATACCAGCCGCCCCTGCCTCCCTAGCAGTAAAAACCATCCTATACTATACATTTGAAACAGCCTCTCTATAAGTTGAAGAGTACGATAGCTTATATACGCAATTAGTTCGACCTTTTGATCCGGTTAAGCCCGAGTAGGAAGAGATTGGATCCAAAATTGACTTAGATATAGGCCGAATCGAATAAGTGCGGCTATTTCATCCGCATCTGTTGTTGTTGAAGGAATATGGGAAAAAAGAAGCACCATTTCCGCTCCTTTCTTGGAGTCATACTATTTCAAATGTACAAGCAGAGGTTGTTTCGGAATAACCGATGTTAGCAAGAAGGGGGCACTGACATAGTTGATGCAGAGAATGCCATGGTTGTTGTTCCAGGTTGAGAGTAAGGCTCTTTTTTGAGGCAAAAGCTTGTTTTTTACTTTGTATTTCATGCTGTTTGTTTGTGCTCTTGGACAAGAAGGGAAGAATCAAGGGTGAAATACCTGTTTTCAAGCAGGGGGTGGAAGAGCCCTTCGTTCATCTTCGAGAGATCTTTGCAAAAACCTAGGATCAAAAAGAGAGCAAAGGTAGGTTGACTTACAACAAAATCAATATTTCACTACGACGGTCCGAAGGCAAGGAGATCAATCGATTTTCTCACTGGGCGATGGTACGGTGCGCAGCCCACTCGGCTGGAAGAGCTTGGTTACTTTTTCAGGGGTGCATTAGTTAGTTAGCTTACTTTCACTTTAGCTTACTTTCTAGGGGTGCCGATATTCATTCTGAAAGCTTAGGCTTAGTGCCTCCATTCAATGGATATGTAGTTGTTTAATGACCCTATATAGATATCATGTGCTCGATAGAATCAATTTCACTTTGCTTACATTGGCCAACTCTCTTTACTTACCGGTTAATGCTCAAGCGCTATCGTCGTCAGTGGAGTTCTTAGTACTGACGCACGCCAAGGGCCGACAAGCTATTTGAATAGTGCGTCAGTAGTGACGCGGCTAGCGCGCGGCGCCGACAAGCTATTTTCATAGTGCGTCGACAAGTAGGCGCCAAGCAACCACCGAGTTGCGCGGCTAGCGCCGCTACACTCTCTCCGGCAAGTAACTACTAATGTTACGCGCGACAAGCTATTTTAATAGTGCGTCAGTGCCTAACGTGACGCGGCGACAAGCTATTTTAATAGTGCGTCAGCGGCTAATGTTACGCGTCAGGACAAGCTATAACATATAGTGCGTCAGTAGCCGGCCGACAAGCTATTTTAATAGTGCGTCAGTTACACCGAGTTGCGCGGCTAGCGCCGCTCCACTCTTTGGGTTGCATTTATTTATAAGGCAAGCGCGGCGCCGACAAGCTATTTGAATAGTGCGTCAGTTACACCGATAACTAGCCAAAAGAGTGTAGCGGCGCTAGCCGCGCAACTGCTGACGCGCGCCGACAAGCTATAACATATAGTGCGTCAGCTGTTTCGCGGCTAGCGGCTTGTCGGCCTACTGACGCACTATTCAAATAGCTTGTCGGCGCGCCGCTACACTCTTTTGCTTGTCGGCCGGTGCTGACGCACGCCGCCAAGCAACAACTAACTGGCCGCGAAACTGCTGACGCGCGCCAAGGAACATAAGTTTCGCGGCTAGCGGCTTGTCGGCGCGCCGCTACACTCTTTCTGTTGTTATACGGCAAGCGCGGCTAGCGGCTTGTCGGCGAGAGAGTGTAGCGGCGCTAGCCGCGCAACTCGGTGAGTTGCTTGGCGGCGCCTAAAGCAGGTGAGTGAACTTCTCTATTTCGAGTTAAGGGATTAGAAAACGTGCTCATACCCTGTGTTCCCAGTGCTATTCTTTGACTGACGAGTTTAAGCCCTTCTTTCGTTCCTTTGATTCGTATGCTGCTTTGCTTGGTTTCATTATGGCTTTCCCAATAAAGAGATTCGTTTCAAAATGAGTGGAGGAATCAGACCCAGGTGGAGTAGTGTCAGTTTACGAGCTGCAAGTAGAAGCCTTATCAGTAGCAGTTAAGTAATATAGTAATAGAATCATAATAATTGTAACATCATAATTAGTAGAAGGTAGACTAAAAACTATACGCTCGGGATTAGATAAAGGGATGGCAGATCCAAACTCCAAAGCACGAAAGTGGTGCAATAGCCAGTTAGTAATCAGAGGAATGCGACTTAGTTTAGTAATATAAGTAGTTTCCCCCTTATCGAACGGGATTCGGCACTGGAACTAACAATAACAATAGAACAACGCCTGGACTATATCTTTCTCTCTTTTTCTTTAACTGTTACTCGATTGAGATCCGCGGGCACGGTCTGGTCTCTACAACTCGTTCTCTTTCTTGATCAGATACTTACTAAGCTCTCCTTCTTGAGCAGATGCTTACTAAGCAATAGAAAGTGGAACTGTTTGTTGCTACTAGGTCAACTGAGTCAATCCATTCAGTCGACTAAGTCAAATGCAATTGCTCTGCTCTAGTTCCCTCTGCTTACACTCGACATCCTAATATACTAAGACACCGCATCAAAGGATGGGCCCTAACCTTGACTACTGAAATTGTTGCTTGTTAGGTTTAGCCTGGCACTACTGCCCTAAAGTCCGTTGCTCGTTAGTTGCGTTCTGTAACGTAGTACTCACATTCTGGATTCTGTGACTCCGTATAGCAGTAAGTAATTGCTTGGTGGCTCAAACAAACAAGTAAGGATCGTATCATTAGGGGGGAGCAAAGCGCATTGAAGCTGCTACATTGGATTGATGCGTGTGATTGTTAGGCTTACTTTTGTTGCTTTTTTTTATCCTTTCACAAGCACTTTAGCCTCCGACTTTCTTGCTTGCTTCTTGGTATGGTCCTGGCATCCCCTTCTGGCATTCTCCGTATTGTTCCTGGCATTCCCACTCCCCAGTTGAAGTTGTGCCTCCACCGCCATATATTGATGAAAACTTCACACCCTATCGATTGATTCCAACTTGCTGCCTCCATCTCTACTCGATCTTATTCTTACCAGCCCATAAAGCAGTATCACCTGACAACACCGCCACACTGCTGATTCCCCATTGCCCATATCCGACTTGTAACAGTAAGTACAACTCTCCCGCGACTGCCCCAGAGTATGCATTTCCCTCATCCAAATCTAATGCTTGCTTCTTGCATTCCCTTCCACAAGCACAAGGATATGAGGCAACTATATATTAGTTCCAGTACGACTTTGAGTCTCCTGCCGCTTCCATGCCCCAACTACTGATTTGAAGTCCGCTTTTCCTGTCGACAAGGGAATCGAACTACTGTGCATGGGATCCTGGCTTCTACTAATAAAACCTTATATCTGTTCCGCGGACTCACTACTTGTCAGCAGACTCACTACTTGTAAAAGTAAGTCCTTTTACAAGCCTTGGCCTAAGAGCCCTCCCCCACTCTATTAGAATACAACCAGTACTGATAGAATGCAATACGACTCTGATAGACGAGAATTGAGAACTAGGAATACGCTGCTAACTATCGGGTTTAAGCACATAACTCAGACCTTTGACTCATAACTCGGAGGCTGACCACTAATAGAAAGAATTCCACTTGCTACTATTAGAATAGAACTGGTGCCTCTAATACCTTATCTTGTAACAAAGAAAGAAACTAGCGCCTCTAAGAACCAACTAAGGAGTCAATAATGGAACTAATGGCTATGAGAGCTCAACTAAGTAGCGGAAGAGTTCCAAATGAAATCTCGTTTTCAATAGGGGCTTTACTCACTTTCAAACTAGATCTCTGCTTTTAGTCCCCGCCCAGTTCTCTTTGCTGTTAAACTGACTGACACGACTCTCTGGTATTACTATTGTGATTGTTAGGCTTACTTTACTGGCTATAGGTCTTCACTTCACCCCTTGGACTTAAGTCTGTAGTTGCTTGGTCAGTTGTGTTTGCCTGTTTACATTAATATAGGATTGGATTCCGTCGTTGCTTACTTTTCTTCTGGCTTATAAGTCAGGACCTTCCTTTACTACATCTCAGACCTAGTCTCCTGGGTTTCTGTCTTACTTTACTGCCTTATAGTATGCCTCCCTTGTTTTCACTCTGTCCCTGCTCTCTATTAGAATCGAACAGGGCTATGAGAGAACCAAACTCGGCAGGAGAACCATATGGTATCAGACAGCGCATAGGGAGATAGGGCCCAACTACTTACTCTACTGATATAACAAGAGTTCCACTGGCACCAATCATACTTTGACTATAATAATAGAGAACCCGGCTACTACTTAGAAGACGTAACTCACCAACCATACCTCTACTGATGGGACTAAAGATATCCAGTAAGAGTCGAGCTCCGAAGTCATAAGGATGCTAACACTACCTATCCAGAAGAAACAAGTGCCCAACAGGAATCAAACGGGCAAGTAACTACGCGACAAGCCGCTAGCCAGGCAAGTAACTATAGGAAAACACTCTGAAATAGAATATGTAACAACTACTCGCCTTCAAATACAGTTTGGAAGCAAAGAGATATAGACTGAAAGCAAGCATAGTGAATCAAGTGCAGTAGCTTAAGTAAAGTCATACCCCGGCAGGCAAGACTAAAGGCAGGCGGGGTAGGCCTAAAAGAGTAGGTGCCGGCTAAGAAGTAGTTAGTAGTATCGGGCCTTGCCGGCAGTGTTCTCATTTTCCTTAGTCGAGATCTCCTTGTGTGTCCAGGGGGTTAGCCTTATAGCTAGCAGTTATAGCCTTAAAGTCAGCAGCTCTCTAGTCTGTTTGCCTTTAGTGCCATTCCTGTTAGGAGTTAGTTGAGTTATTACTTATTAATGTGATTCCTATTGCTTGCGATTGCGAGTTGATGGATTCCTAGGCAAATAAGATGAAGTAAGTACCCCACCCCAGCATGAAGTCTCTAGCTATGCCCCGTATTCTTGTACTTACTTGTTTTACTCTTGTGCTTCCTACTATTAGCCTATTGCTCTGACATGCGCTATGCTCTTATCAGTACAACTATTAGGTTTAGTTCCGGTTATGCCAACGACATGGCCCAAAGGAGTGGAAACCCTAGCCATAAGGATGACTCTCGAAGGCAGCTTGGCCCTCTTCTCTTACTATAAGAGCAGCGCCCATTAGTGGGACTACGGCTGGTTCTTTCTCCTCAATCGGGGGGAATACTATTATTCCAATCTTTCGCAACCTTTCTTTCATCGGTGTCATAATTCTATACCATATAACCTTGTCAACTAAAGCGGCCTACTCTATCACAGTAAGGGCTTAAGCGATTGAAGTGACCTAACCTGGCTCCCTTCTAAAAGTAGCCGCGGTCATCTTTTTCACTCCTAAAGAGGAGTTTACGCGCCTAGCTCAACGAAAAGGCAAGTGCTTCGGTTCCAGGAAAGAGTGAAGGTTCGGTTCACCAGTAAGAGATCAACCTTCTTCCCTTCCCAGTTTGAACTAAAAGAAAGTCGTTTAAACCCGAGATAAAAGGAGTGTTACTTAAGTAAAGTTGACTTTAAGGAAGTTGAGGTTTGTTGAGGGTCGGTATACTAATAAAGGGAGTAAAGGGAAGGGTCGGTATACTAATCGAAGTGTTTGTCCCCACCCTAGCTAGAATAAAGAAAGGGCGCGTAGAAGACCTAAAAAGCCTAAGCCTAATTCAGATCACAGCCTATGAAAAGTAGTTCCCCGTGGAAAGCGAGAGAGCTGTTGATGGAAGAGGAATGACCGGTTCCATGGTTGGGAAGCGGCGCTAGCTCCTTATAAAGGATTGACTCTCGAAGGTTTTTTTCTTTTCCTGTTTGCTGCCTAATAAGCAATTGACTCTTTGTTTGCGATTCTTTCAAGGAAGGAAAGGATCCATACGATCATATTGGCTCTATAGCAGAAAAGGTGGTCTTTCTTTCATGGACTATATCCCAGCGGACATCGACCCTTTTGGACTAAGAAACCAACGTTTCACGAATCAGATGGGGAATTCTCTTAAGTACCCGGGTATAGGTAGAAAAAGGATGCTTTTTGATCATCGAACACATGCTGCGGAAAATGAAAATAACCCCGGCACTTCTTTCGTCTGCTTTCTTCCGCCAGTACTCTTCTTGCTCCTATTATTATTATTATGGAAAATACTATTCGATTCTCTTTCGCCTGCCTAAACTAACTGACCTTGCTTGGATATTCCTTTTATGTACGTGAATTAGTCCCTTGCTTGGCTACTTGATTACGCTATGATTCCAAAAAAGAGAAAGAAATGGAGGTAAACTGGTAGGCTAGGCTAAGGAAGATGGTCGAGTAGAAATAAGTCAGTATCTCTCTAAACTGTGGGCAAATCTCTTTGGTGTGTGAATTTGCTCAAAAAGAAATAAAGGAAGAGTGGCCTGGCCTTCTAATCTAGAGCAACCAAAAAAGAAATAAGGTTTCATACGAGGTAAAATAAACGGAGGTGTGGCTAATGACAATTCGTGTTGAGGCCATTTTGTTAATGCTGGAGAAAGATCTTTACCATACCCTTCCCACCGACCGGTTGGTTGTTTTCCTTCCCCGAATAGATAGACAGACCTTTTTGTCTTAGTGCAGATCGAAGAAGATATTGTTGGTTTAAGTCGAGTCATCAAAGTGCATTTGAATCCCTAGCCGAAATAGCTACAAATTCCAAATAACTAAAAAAGGCTTACTTGTCTCAGAGGCTCATACGCTGTACATAGGACATAGAAAAGGGACATTAGGATCCACTTACTTCTATCTAATAGTATATATAGGCCGTATTCGCTCAAAAGCTTTTGTACCCTTCCACACAGTACCCAGCGGATCCATTCTCTACCAGGAACATTGCTTTCCTTTTTTCTACCATTGGCCCGTAAGACCACTTCTGTATTTCTATGAATAGCCACAGGAGCTTAACGCCCATACAAAGTTCACATGGGTTCAGAGGCTCTCATTTCATAGCTTCTTTTCTATAGCCTCTTAAACGACTAGCTTCCAAATCAAATAGGCTTGGCTCACGAGTTTGAATTCCGGATTGAGAGCTTGCTCAAAACAAAAGAACCTCAGCGCGCTTGGATCGCTTCGCTTCTATTCTGTCTTTCCTGGATCGTGAACCGGGGAGAAATGGCAGCCTACGAGAAGTCAATTCCGCACCGCAAACAAAGTCAAATAAAAAAGGAAGAACCGGAAGTCGGAACTTGAGAGAGGTCTGTAGTTAAGACCTTATTGGCATTAGCTCAATTATATCGACCCTGGTTTCGTCCTTCCCACGCCTGTTCTCCATTAAGAACAATGTTGAAATGATGTTCTCAAGTTCTGGCCGTATCTGAAGTTGGATCTTGAAATGGAGTTTCTGTTCTCAAGCCTTGTTCAGGGAAAGAAGTACGTATTGGCATTGAAGCAAGGTCAAGTGGACGTAAAGAATTGTTTGATTATTCTTGTCTTTCTGTTTTTGTCTTTGTCATAGAGAGAAGAGAGGTAGAGGTTCGTCAGCTGCAATATAGAACTTTATGCTATTGGCGAAGAGTAGAGATCCAAAAAGTAGATTTCTGTTCGCTCAATTCAACATCCCACTTCAGAAGAGAAGAAGCAGTGCCCAGATGAAGCATAAGATAGATATTAAGCTAAAGAGGCAGAGGCAAGTCGGCGACAAGCTATTTTATATAGTGCGTCGACAGGCAAGTAGGCGCCAAGCAACCACCGAGTTGCGCGGCGCCTACTTGCCTAGTGCGTCAGTCTTTTTTGCTTGTTAAAGCATCGGTAGCACTATATATAGTTTCAAGAAAAAGATTAGCAGACTTACCCTTTCGCCAAAGAATGAGTTCCGAACTAAGTGTCTTAGAAGCAATAGTGTTTTCTATTATCTTCACTTAAGTAGTAGGTTGATTCCCAGTTTCGAGTAGTAGGCCCGAGATCCAGTCAGTTAAGTAATGGAGGTAAGTAGCGACAGACCTCTAGTTGTTAGTAGAAGAATCGGGGTAGGCAGTGGTAGCCTCGAAAGCAGTAGCTCACTTCCTTCTGATACCCTAAGTTCCCTCCTGATGCTTACAACTATTCTTTATCCCTAAGTTGATTATGAGAAGCAGTAGTGGGATTCTTACTAGCATCCGCGGAGGAAACAGATGGTGTCCCCAGGGGATCGGACTGATAGGCAGCAAAGCAATACTTAGAGAATAGAAGTAAAGGTAGTCAGAATCGCAACTAGTCAAAAGACAGGCTAAGGGACAGGAGATAGAGTTAAGGTATAGTGGAGCAAGGACCGGAGCTAGTAGATACAGTTTGGAAACAAGCAAAGTAAGGCTGGATAGACAGTAGGGTAAACCGGAGTTCTGAGTAAAAGTACGAGAAGCAGTAGCCGTATTCTGATTTCTTTGCTCAACTCCTCTTATTGTTAGTATAGTTCTACTCTTTCTATTAGTAGTAGCATTCTCTTACTTATTGGCGCAATCCCCAGTTGACCTTAAAGGCATGAGGAAATACTAAAACAGGCTCTAGGGCGGGAAAGTCAGGCTTGTAGAGAGTCAAGTAAGACTCAAAGGCAAAGCAGCGGGAATTGAAGCTACCGAAGTAGGCTTGGCATCTGCGCCGGGTTGTTTACTGCCTAGTATTTGATTTCCATGGTAGGTTTCTTATACCTGATACATTATATCTATACGTGCTGTCGCTCCCTCGCCCAATTCTTCCTTTTTTCTTAGTTGACCCTGACACGAACACAGGACTCGTTAATTACTGCTATACATGATGTTAACAAATTAATTAGGTAGTATTAGTTGCTTTTCTTATTCTTCCCTTACTTCTGCTTCAGATTCCACTCATTCCATTAGCGCTCCAGAAGTACTTGATTCTTTCCTGACCAATCTATTGAGTTTGAAAGTAAAGGTGCGCAGAACTCGCTAACCCCGGGAAAACAGGATCAGATTCAAAAGCGCCAAGCAACAACTACGGCGCCGCTCCACTCTTTTGGGAAAGCCAAGAAATAACGGAGTTCGTAGGCAAGGAAGGTGCTATAGTGGAACAACAATAAGTTTCATTACCAACCATAGGCATAGGAGCTAATCTCTCTATTCTTAACCTCGAACGGCGTCGCCAACAAAAGAAACCATCCTTTCTGAACCGCCAACAAACACAGATGAAACTGCAACAGGACATTCTCCAGCTCGCGATCTCGTTGATGAAACTATAAGAACAACGGAACTTAACCGCGCTAAATAAGGAATTGATTCAGATCTTTTAGGCACATAGTGGGCTAAGCTAAGCTGCTAAACATTCATATATGTATACGTACGACAAAACTAGCACCGAGCCTCTCTCGTAAACAAAGAAAAGAACTAGGCATTCTCCACGGTAAACGGATGAAACTAAGTAGAAGTATTTTATGATTTCCCCAACTCCACTTTCAGACGATGAAGACAGGCAAAAACATTGAAGTAGTTAACAGTTAAAGCATATGAAAACACATAAGTAAACAGAAGAAAAGAAATATAAGATAAAAGAATCTATTTAGAATAGAAGCAAGTAAGTAGCTCAGTTCTCATAGACAATAGAGTAAAGATCCGGACAGCGCGAACAGGCACTTAGACTAATTAGTGAGGAAATTATGACTTATGAGTTGTTTTCCTACTTATGTGCTCAATTCTGTCTTTCTACCCTTCCACTTAGCCCGGGATCCTTACTTCTATTCTCAATCTCTAGAGGGGCCTACATCTCTACTTATTTGACTTGAATTCCGCAACTATACCAATACAAAGAGCCGAACCAGTGCTAACGATACTTGAACCCGAAACTGGGAATTACGCCGCTTTCAATAAGGCTTTACTCATAAGTCAAAGAAAACAACCACCAATACAGACTAAAGCTATTCAGAAGTCCATAACGACTGTATCTTTTTATCCTAAAGCAGATAGAGGGGGGAGCAAAGCAGTGAATTTGTAGAGTTTTGGAATGACTGGATATTCTATACACGGTGCCCATGCCCTTGATTCTTGACTTTTGTTCGTGAGCTAAAGCTACTGCCCCAAAAGAGTGGTAAGAGAATAATGTCATGTAATACATAATAGAATAGTTGGTTGTTGTGGAGCGGCCCGCCTTGCCCGGGAGTTCGAAAGTCAACAGCCGAAAACAGGCCCCACTGCCCCTATAGCGAAATGAATGCTTTACTTTAGTACCAAAGTAGACAGAAACAGGACTTGCTTATAACCTATAATAACTTAATAACTCACTAACGCTGACCTACTAAAACATTAATGGAGTTAGTTCTCTTGCTTTTTTCACTATCGTAGTTCTTTTCTTTACGTTGCTTGTTGTCTTTGTTGGTGACTCGCCTGTTTTTGTGGTATTCTATTCTACCTGTTCTTCTTGTGTTATCCCACTATGTGTTATCCTACTCCTACTATGCTATGTGTTATCCTACTATACTACCTGTTCCTCTTGTGTTATCCTACTATGTAAGATACTACTATAATAAGATAAAGAAGAGAATTTCCATCTAGATCAAATAGCATATAAACTAGATTACATAGCATATAAAGAAAGTCAATACCCTGCGCCCTGCCCTCTCTCTTTCAACTGATTCTTAACTAGCTTCTCGAACTTGTGGACTTCTCTTCTGGAACGGAACTCGCAAGTAGATACTTCCGCACTGAGTCTTGCTTAGCTGAGTCAACAACCACCTTTACTGATACTAAGTCAAATCCTTCTCCCTCACACCCGACCACCTACATCTTAGTTTCCTGCCTCTCATTCCCGTACTTACTGCTTAAAGCCCCAGAGCTATGTATACATATATACAAAGACAGTAGACTTACCCTACTATTCATTCTTGATTGACTGTTACTACTTGAGAGAGCTAGGCGGGTTCCGTTAATTCTGACTTTCTAGGTTCATTCGTGTCCTCTTGTAGTGGAAAAACTGTCGTAAACGGATTGTTCTATCTGCGGAAGCAATATTCCTCTTTCCGCACACTAAGGCAGCTGCTACTTCTTGCCTAAAGCTTGTTCCGTCTGTTGCATTAACCTAACCTATAACTCACTCCATCTTTTTTCTCTGTTGTAACTCTATCTTTCTCTGTTGCTTGCTTCCTTTCCTTGAAAGTGCACCGTTTTCTGTTTTGATAAGTCCTATTAGATTGCAGCACCATAGCTTATTGAATTGATGCAGCTTTACCTTGTACGAGACACCCATTGCTTTATACTGCAGCACAAGGAGCGTAAGTGAGCTACATCGGCACAAACGAAACGGGCCAAAAGAGTGAATCCCTGTTAACTACGCGTAATAGGGTTAAGTACCGCTCTGTGGGCATAGTAGAGGTATTACGACGCAAAAGGGGTAGTATAAAGTCTCCCTTTCTGTAACAACTCAAACAAGCTAAGCGGTCTAACTTAACTTCAGTAGAGAATTGGAATAGAAATAAAGTACACCATTTATAGAAACAATACCCGACTTGGAACTGAGGACTTCAAACAACAAAAGGAAAAGGCCGACCCCGAACTTGAGACCCGAACCCGAACTTGAGAATGGAATGGCCCCCGATACAAACAAGAAATAGTAAAGGACATCTTGCCTAAAGCTTTTTCACATGATCTGCACATTCTATAAGAAATCAAGTAATTCAACACTGCATTGCTTCACAACGGGGTATATCCATCAAAGCAAGTATCTTCTATTTGAAACGGGCGGGCTAAGCTCAGATTTGATTTGATGCTCTGTAGTTGCGCTCTTTCTGATTTGAAGCTGTAGTTTGCGACTATATTACTAAGTTCACTTAATTAGAGAGAGTGTAGCGGCAGAGTCTTAATCTTAGGCCCTAAGGCGGACGCTCATTTCTCTTATTCTTCAATTGATTACTTGAGTCCATAGCTGTCGATCCGGGTCCTTGGTTTCAACCTAACACTGCTGTCTCTTATCCTCGTATTTGCCCCTTCCGCTACAACATCTCCTGCACGCGAACTAGCATACTACCCTTTTGAACATAAAGAAAGCAAATTACCGAACCAACACACTCGCACACAAAGAAATTATCCTAAAGCTAGAGGAGGGGCTACCGCTCTGTTAGTGGGCATTCGAAAATGGATTCTCTTCCTTCCTAGGGGCAATCAGTGACGTTACCAACCATAGGCTTTTCATTAGTTCCAAACTGACTCTACTACTATACTGGGGCATCAATAACCTCTCTCGTAAACAAAGAGCTACCTTAGACCCAAGGTACTCGACCCTTATCTCATTCCAGCGAGCTAGAGTAGGACAATACAATCAGTATAGTTAGAAACTACACCTCGCTCACACCTCGCTTACTTATACTTCTTTTATTTATTATTGACTCTATTAGGCTTCCTCCCTTGTATACTCTTATTCAATACCTACCCTTTAGGAAATTCTGAGTTTCCTGTTCCATTCTATACTAGTACTGAGTTTGGTTCTGTGCCCTACTACTCATATCCTGTCTACTACCCATATCCTGTCTACTCTTAGTGGAATTCCTGCTATCGATGTTTGGATTCCCGTTTTCTTGTAGATAGAGTGGATTTTCGTGTTTCATTGCCTGGAATGCTAGGTTCAGTAATGGAGTTATAATCGAGTACTAGTAGCTCCCATTGCCTAGATCCTAACCTTAACCTTCTTCTTATTCCTCTGGATCCGGTGTTCTATGCACAACCATAGAAAAAGAAATGCAAATAATGCTTTTTCGACATGGTTTTGCTAAGCAAACTACTAATCAATGTCACATAAAATAACTGGAAATACTATGGAAATACTATTAACATCATATAAGGGAACAAGTCAATCAAGAAAATAAGATAAGGTATTAGAGACAGGATAGTTAGAATAGAAGCAAAGGTAGGGGAAAAGGCTATGAGATTGGAGTTGGGAATGCAATACAGGTATACATCGTATGAGAAAACATAAAACACATTCCACCATATGATTAAGGAATACTTACATTCTACCCCAAAAAAGAGAATGAAATGGAATATAGCGTATACACCATATGTAACTGGACACTCCTTCGCCACCCGGAGACATGGATTCAATTGCAAATTCTTCAAGTTCAGAGTAAGGGGCAGGATCAGTTCGAGCCTCCCGACGAAGAAAGATCTGAGCAAGACCTTAAGGTGTAGTTATTTCTTGTGCGAGGAAAGCATTCAAGAGAGGAATAAGCTGCAGAATAGCCTGTTCCAGTTCGCGGATTAGATGAGGAAGCTGTGCTAAAGAAGCTCATTGAATATTGGATAGAAAAACAGTAATTAGAGAGGAAGAATCAATCTCTGTTTGAAAGTAATACGTGTTGGACTCAAAATCAGGTGTTGCAATGCGAGTTGACCGTGATAGGTATGGATCTGGTGAGTCATTAGAATCCATAGTAAGGGTATATAACAGCCCACGGTCTATGCGATTTCACATCATACTCCTCGCTCTTCGCTCCTGCCCCTCCACCCTTCTCCCCAGACCAACCCAACAAACAGCAGGTTGTATAATCTCCACCCCGTCCAATGGGGCACCCTTTTCTTTATGGTAATGGAGCTATGGGCGACATTGATCAAAAACTCGACTACTTTTTCAACTTCAACTAGCGCTAATAAGATTGTTGTTACCGTCTGCCCGGAAGAAGAGCTAGTGTAGAATGCTGCAAGTGGGAATCAGATCCTCATAGGGTATAGCTGGAGTTTGAGACGCCCTTCCAATATCTCATGAAATCCTAAGATCCGGGAACCAAGAGGTTTATATCATCTCTAGAATTCATAGCTTTTTGCTTTTTCCTACCAGCTAGGGTCAAAATGGCTCCAAAGTAAGTGCTCGAAGGCGGACCTTGGCTTATTGGTGGTCGGGTTCTCATACTGATCAAAATGGAAAGAAGATTGGATATCTGTAAAGACTTCTTGCGGAGAGAGCGTTCCCATTTTGCCCTCCGCTCGAGCTCCACCTTAGGTCATACAATGTGAAAAGGAAGGATTGCTAGTACTATTGGTGTAAGCTACTCTATATGGACAGGCAGACTTCTACCAAATCCCGTTTCGGCCAGGGTCTGTATTTCAGTTAATAAAGCTCTCAAGGTTTGGATCGACATCGGATCTTGAGGAACAATGTGTCGAATACTTTTGGATTGGATTCCTCTTTTCATGTACTAATTGCAAGGCCACGGGTCATAAAGCGGAACTCTATCCAATGAAAGTGACTCCTACTTTGGTGCCCAAGGATTCTGCACAATCTGGAATATCGACTTAATGCCTCTGAGAACTGTAAAGCTACCTCTCCACCACAGGGTCTTAGGCCGCACCCCATCCTTACCTTGCCCCAGAGCTTGTAGCTCTTCCTACTGTTAGCGCCGAGTCATTCATTCAGATCAATTTCACTGGCAATGTAAACTACTCCCGTTCCTTTAAGAAAGAAAAGGGGGATTGATTTCATTTAATCTATCGAGTGCGGCCAGTAAAGATACAGCTGCCCCATCTTATTAATCCGATCCTGCCTCAGATCAAACACCGGCCCTTACTTATGAACGTGCGTTGTCCTGTTCATTGACTTACGTATGTATAGAATCTAATGTAATAACCTCACAGAACAGTTAACCTTTTCTGAAACTCACCCCTTTCAAATGGGATTGATGTCAGCATCCTTTCTTTTGCTTACTTTACTTTATACTTGAGCAACCATTAACAATAAGTCTGGGCTTTGAATTTCAATGAACGACAACGACAGACAACATCCATAAACGAAACGAATTGATTAATGGGAGACTGCTTATTACTTGTTTGTTTACTTGTTTGGATTGAGTGAAACAGAAAGCACATTACTCGAAATATACGTTACGAGTGAGCGATCATCCCTTAGTTGAGACTTTAGACGAGTTATTTGATACCTTACTTACTTACTTCATACTTTAGATGTTTAGACGAGCAATAGAGTAGGGTAGGGTAGCTTACGGGCAAGAGTCAACCAGGAAGAGAAATGCAAGACTTACTTACTCACTTTCCCCGCTCCGCAAATAAGCTAACGTTGAAGTCACATCATATGCACGAATTGGGTAACCTAACCTCTGACTCTACAAACTTGCTAATGCCACTACGAAACAATAAGAAGCTTCAGCCTGCTCAAACGTCACTGATTGTCCAAGCCTACGACAGTTCATCGGCGTCCGGAAAGGTTTCTGAATGATTTGTTGACAAGGCGCTTAAGGTTTGTTTTGTACTAGTGGTATGGAAATAAGTAGGCTGGCTAAATGACATTCCTTGTTTTTCTACCCTACTCGGGCTAGCTTCTGATACTAGATGGTGCTCCTACTCGGCCAGGTGATAGATCGAATGTAGACTGAACCGCGTAGTGGATATGATCTTATGCGGAAGTTGTTGTTGTTAGTGGGGTGGGGCTTTCAACCTCGTCTCCAGACCTTTTTCTGCGAAACGAATCTTATGGCTAAAGTACTAATATTGATTCAGATCCGGCTTATGATCTTTCTACAGCTTCTTCTGATTCAAGAGTGCACTTTCAAAGCACAGCTACTTCTTTATCTCGTTGACAACTGAACTTAGGCTAAGGGCGCTACCTATCTATCCATGTGGCTACCCTATTTCTATACTCAATTCCGACCCCTATCTATCAACAAACTGGAGACTTACGGATCCTGATCTTATGTTGTAAGACTGAACTCTTTGACTGCGGAATATGTTGGGCTTGGGCATTTCTATTCGACTTCTCAGAATCGGGCTCCTAATACAGAATCTCTCTCTTCCGCCTAAGGCAAAAACACACAAGTAAGAATCCCTACTGAAACTCGACAAGCAAAGGTCCCATTCCAAAAAGTATTGCCGGGCAACGTAGTACCTCGGTAATGAATTAATAGGTCGGTGGCGGGTTGGTTTGGGCACTGGTCAATTCTTTTGAAACACAGTTTCGTTCCTTGGCTTATGACTCTACTCCTTATATCTATCCTCTTTACCATTACTCAATAAAGGCAACAAAAGGGCTTTCGATGAAAGGTCACCCGTGGAATCTCTTGCTGTCTCTGATTCTGAGAAGTACTAGGCCAATTCCCATGGTTGAATCAGTGGCTGGAGAGAATCTCTGGCGATGGAAAAATGTCAAATGGGAAGGAAGCTCTATGCCTCGACATCTCTTTGTCCGCGGTAAGGGTTATGCCCTACCTTCGAGCGGGGGAGCAGAAGATAGTTCATTCGCCGTCTTTACCATTCCTTACCCCAACCAGCTATGAAGGAAGAAAGACTTAAGAACCTCATTTGAATAGTCTATATTTGATTATTTGTGGGACCATCAGAAGGGGATCCACTTGACTCTCCTTTAAACTTGGAAATCACTCGGAATGTTGGGCATCATCCCCCTGGCCTTAAACCCTGTTAGCCTCCTTTCTCTTGCTGATGGAAAAGTGCAATGCCCGAGCCCAAGTTCAAAGACTCTGATCATAATCTCATCGCTGTCTTATCCGACCAGAGCGCGCGAAACTAGAATCGATGATAGATCTGCGTTCCGGTCACTTTGCTTGCAGAAAAGAATGCTCATACAAAAGATTCATTAGTTCTAGGAAGAGGAGTAGATATGGAATACAGAGGATCAAAAAGAAGACCTAGATTAGTTGGCGAGCAGTGAACTCTATAGTTCTTCGTGCAATCCCATCTCCAACTGAGACTGGTTTGCATAAGTCTATTTGGGCCAGACAATCTCCACTTCCTTTGTTAAGAGGCCAAGAAGGCTATTCCACGGGTTAGATCTGTTTTATCCACCATCGCTATCACAAAAACACTTGAATAAGTTCTTTGTTGTTTCATTTACCTTACAGAAGCTTATGAAAGACATACATACTGTATGCGCTCCACTAGCTTAGCTATAAGGAAAATACAATAGAGAAAGGTGTGGAAAGCAAACCAGCTGATTCAATTGAGAACATCAGCAAAACGAGTGAATTGGTTTATTTGGAATCCAGCTGTAGGATGAAAGTCTCCTACTACTATTAAAAGTCAGAGGCTGAAAAGAAAGAAGAGTATCCGTCAAAGGCGAAAAGGGAAGAAGAGTTACGTGGATCGCCTTACTTCTCTATGCGCCCGCTCACTCTCATTTGATTCCTTTAAAGCCTTTGAAAGATGCGCTACTCTTAAGGTTTTCCTCGGTATGAAAAAGAACTTAGCTCGGTATGAAAAAGAACTTAGGTTGCGGCGCTTTTCCTATAAAGAAACAGGGTATGTAATCCCCACAAACTACTATACCACAAGATTCCTCCTTGAAAGAATATGGAAGGCGCTAACAAAGGTGAATGAACCAGTATTATGGAAAATAGAATCATTCCATAGAGTTTAATGTCATTTCGTCGGGTTCAAAGGTGAATCAATTCTTCCATTAATAGAACGGTGCAGGGCTTCTAAAGAAACTCGTCTAGAAAGCAAACAGGGCTTCTAAAGAACCTATGAGTTTCGCTTGAGTCTATAGAGATATGGAGAGTGAGTTCGCTTCTGAAGAAATCCTGCTCGTCATACCTTTCGAAAGCCCTGGGGAGAGTTTCATTGTGGGGTAATAAGAAGGCCCAAAACTAACTAAAACAACACATCCTGGGGAAAGAGACCCTTCACTTCAAGTGGTCTGAGTCAAATCAACAACTCTGTTTTTTCAATTGCTTTGAAAAGCATCTTCGGTATAATGTGGATAAGTGAAATAGGCCTTTCAGTCCCTAGTAAAGCATTAGAGTCGGGCGAGTGGTGAAGTCACGCTCTTCGATTGATTGGGGAATCCTATTTATTGCTTCTGAGCTACTTTCCCCTTGATTGGTATGGGATGCTGCGCCCTTATTTCGTTTAGAACCCATGGCTGGCGTCGGATTGGAAACTTACAGTGCTGGCTAAGACCGAGCCGAGTGGCCTTATTCTTTCTTCCTATGAGAGAAAAATGTGCTCATCTGCTTATCCTTAAGCGGTAGTGCTAACGACGCATTGAAATGAGGTGAGGGCACCTTCCCAGAGCCAGAGCTAATGCGCAACGCAACAAACAAGCAATAAGAAAGAAGCACAGATCCTCGGCTTAAACTCGACACACAGATGCAACTACTAATAGAGAGGGCAGCGTTAGCTGCGTTGATGGTGGCCACTAATGCTTTTAAGCCTATATGTGAACTGAATAAGGAATGGAATAATAAGGAAAACAACTTAGAAAGAGTGTAGCGGAGGCAAGCAGACAAGTAACTACTTCAGAATTGAATTGGAAGACAGGGAAGTTAGAATCCGCAGAATTGATCTTTATTCGTGGCCTGACTTACCTTGTTGAGTGAATGTGGAAGGTCAAATGGATTCTTCCCTACTGAAATGATTCCCCCAGACTCAAAAGGAGTCCTCATAATGCTAGTTTGAGTCGGGTCTCGGCTATATGATGATTCTCTTTCTTTATAATTGCACGCTAGATTCTATTCTGGATTGAAAGTGAGGGCGCATGTGTGCGGTGCCTCTCTATCTCTTCAATGGTTAGGGGCCTCCCACTTTGCCTTTGTCCTTCAAGAGAGTGTTGAGTAATGCTAGCAATCTTCATCTTACTAGTGCATTGCATCTATGATAGAACTATGTAAACAACACTGCTTCCTGCTGTTAGCTTTAAAGAATCCGCACAACAACCTTCAGAATGGAACTATTGTTGACAAGGATTGAGTTGGTCAAGGCAGTACTAGCCGCGTCACCTATGTGCCTTGGCGGGCAGTTGCATCAACCCCGGGTACGAACACAGCACTTATTTCTCTTCTGTTTACTAGATTCATGATCCTGTTTGCTTATATTTGGAATGCGCTTTGTCACTTATCGTAATAAACGGAAGTCGTAATCGTGAGAATGGAACTGGGAACTCTGGCTTTGCCCCTTTGTTTTCATTCCGCCAAACAACAACTAGGCAAGTAACTACTAACGACCGCTTGCCCACTACCGCTTTAAGGAATAGAACAGAACTTCTGACAAACAGACTCGATCGAGCTACTAAAGAGTAGAGTCAAACCAATGTCTAACAGACTATCCCCGGCCTTCTAATACCTTTGATTATAATCAAAGAAGTCAACCACCATGGAGCAAGGATGAGCTACTACCTTCCAAGCGAGCCTCCACAAAATAGGAAATCCACTACTGCAATTAGCATTGAGCTAGTGCTTCACTGCAATTAGCATTGAGCTAGTGCTTCTACGACTTTAACTCCCAGGTAAAAGACAAAAACGAATTACTATACTAATAAGTTAACTGCCGATAACTACTATACTCATAAGTAAACTAACAATAAGGAAGCCAGCTACTACTAGCAAGACAACAACTCAAAAGTCATAATCAAAGACATAAGTTGGAACTCAACTGGTACTGGCGAGAACCCAGCTACTACAAACAAGACAGTCGCTATTGCCTCTACTACACTTTCACTAGGAAACCCAGCTTTCACTCCCGGGCTCCTGCACTCAATTCTATAGCTAGAGAGTTAGTCCGACACGCCTTTTGATCCAAATCTTACTTGACTGCCTAACAGGCTTACTTGACTTGCTTTTCAACTGGTACTGCCACCCCTTTCTCATATAACAGAATAAGGAATTACACCACTAATACAAGGAATCAAATCAATGCAATGCCTATAGGAATTAGAACAGCAAACAGGGGATTCGACCATTAACTACAGAGAACTCCACTAGCAACTGGGAATTGAAACACGAATCTAACACCTTGCCCCCAAAGCGAGTCTTACTGCCCTCCCCATAATAGAAGTCTATATTCACTTGCTTTTAAACTCAAACCAGCCTCTCATCCTTATACTAGGGCTCTACCGACTATCAGGCCTTACTACTCTATTCTTTAAACTGGGGAGCCAACTCTTGCTTTATTGATGATGGGCCTGCTCCTCTTTGCTATCAAACTGATGTATACTATGACTTATAAGGATGGAACTGTTACGGAACCGGGATTCCACCTACTACTAATAGAATCGACTACCAACTCCAAGGCTCTAGCTGTTTAATGAAATTCGAAATGTCAAGTAGTAAATTACCTGCTTTTAGAGTAGTAGGGTAAACAAACTGCTTACTCAATCATGACCTCACCGCTCACTCGTATTGATTCCCTTACTCCAAAGCTAACTGCTTACTCACCTGCTACAGCTCACCTGCGGAAGCCGAGGATACTGATATCTTACTGATGCCTATTATTCTATTACTGGATGTGCTATCCTCTTACTAAATAGTATCTCTTTAGCCGGTATGGTGTTTCGTTATCCAAGTTTGAGATAGAGCAGTGTAAGAATGAGATGGAGCAGTGTCCGTTTTAAAGCAAAGAGTCACAGGGGGGTTTTAGTTTGCTGCGGAACCAAGTTATTTAGCTTTGGCGTTCAGAGTTCAAGCCTTGTTTTCTTTAGCCTAGTTCCGAGCGCAAATCCGTATATTCCCGCCCCAATTCTTGGTGTTACTCGTTCCATTCTCTATTATGATTGCTATTCTCGCTAGCCGCTCCACTCTTTGTATACACCTATAAATACAGAATGGAG
>JAQQAF010000124.1:12500-37500 GCA_029747655.1 Ensete ventricosum | reverse complement strand
TAATGTTGATCAAGCAGAACCAGAAGAGGTGGCTTTGATACGTTATTCGCAACAACCAGATTTTAATCGGGGTATAATCCAAGGATCCATGCGTGCTCAAAGACGTAAAACAGTTATTTGGGAAATATTTCAAACAAATGTTCATTCCCCGCTTTTTTTGGATCGAATAGACAAAGTATTTTTTTTTTCTTTTTTTGATAGATATAGATATCAAATAATTAATCTTATTTTTAGGAATTCCGTGGGGGGAAACCCAGAATCCCAAACTTCCGACTTTGAGGAGGAAGAGGAAGAGACAAACACTGGGAAAAAAAAAGACGAGGAGAAAAAAAAAAAAGAGGAAGATGAACGGATAACAATATCAGAAATTTGGGATAGCGTTACATTTACTCAAGCAATAAGAGGTTTGTTGCTGATAACCCAATCTTTTTTTAGAAAAAACATTGTATTGCCTTCATTGATAATAGCTAAAAATATTGGACGTATGTTATTATTCCAATTCCCCGAGTGGTATGAGGATTGGAAGGAATGGAATAGAGAAATACATGTTAAATGCACCTATAATGGTGTTCCATTATCAGAAACAGAATTTCCCCAAGATTGGTTAACAGATGGTATTCAGATAAAGATTCTATTTCCTTTTCGTTTAAAACCTTGGCGAAGATCTAAAATACGATCTCATCATGGAGATCCAATGAAAAAAAAAGGAAAAAAAGAAAATTTTGGTTTTTTAACAGTTTGGGGAATGGAAACGGAACTCCCTTTTGGTTCTCCCCGAAACCAACCTTCTTTTTTTGAACCCATATATAAGGAACTAAAAAAAAAAATGAGAAAAGTAAAAAAGAACTATTTTCTAGCCCTAAAAGTTTCAAAAGAAAAAACAAGATGGGTCATCAAAATAGTTCTAGTTCTAAAACGAATTCTAAAACGAATAGTTCTAGTTCTAAAACGAATAGTTCTAGTTCTAAAACGAATAGTTCTAGTTCTAAAACGAATAATGAAGAAACTTGAAAAAGTGAACCCAATTTCTTTATTTGAATTGAGGAAGGGAAAAGTACATGAACCAAATGAAAATGCAAAAGATTCAAAAAAAAATAATCAGATTATTCACGAATCGACCATTCAAATTCGATCTATGAATTGGACAAATTATTTACTCATAGAAAAAGAAAAAAAAATGAAAGATCTTGCTGATAAGACAATCACAATGAGGAATCAAATAGAAGGAATCACAAAAGACAAGAAGAAAATAGTTCTAGCCTATCATGATAAAAGACCGGAATTACAAAAACACATTTGGCAGGTACTTCAAAGAAAAAATACCCGATTTATACGCAAATCACATTATTTTATGAAATCTTTCATTGAAAAAATATACATGGATATCTTGCTATGTATGGTTACCATTTCTAAGGTTAATGCACAACTTTTAAAAAAAACAATTATCAATGAATCCATTTACAACGATGAAAGAAATCAAGAAGGAATTGATGAAACAGATCAAGATACAATGAACTTTATTTCGACTATAAAAAAGTCCTTTTCTAATCCTAATATTAGAAATGATTTAAACACTTATCACGACTTATCTTCCTTGTCCCAAGCATATGTATTTTAC
This sequence comes from Ensete ventricosum, assembly GCA_029747655.1. Classification (NCBI taxonomy): domain Eukaryota; kingdom Viridiplantae; phylum Streptophyta; class Magnoliopsida; order Zingiberales; family Musaceae; genus Ensete; species Ensete ventricosum. The sequence continues at coordinate 35,882 of JAQQAF010000124.1, read as the reverse complement.
AAATTGTCACAAACCCAATTATTTAACAACCATCACCTGAGATCTGTACTTCAATATCACGGTCACGGGACCTATCCTTTTATTAAAGACAAGATAAAGTATTATTGTATGACACGAGGAATATTTGATTCCAAATCAAGGCATAAGAAAATTAATAAGTCAAGGCATAAGAAAATTAAGAAGTCTGGAATGAATAAATGGAAAAACTGGTTAAAGGGTCATTATCAATATAATTTATCTCAGAGCAAATGGTCTCGATTAGTACCGAAAAAATGGCGAAATAGAGTCAATCAACGTTGTACTATTCAAAATAAAGAATCAATGAAATTGTATTCATATAAAAAAGAAAAAGACCGATTAATTCATTACATGAATGCAAATTTTTATGCAGTGGATTTATCGACGCGTCAAAAAGAAAAATTTAAAAAACACTACAGATATGATCTTTTATCACATGAATATATAAATTATGGGGACAGTAAGGACTCATACACACTGAAACCCGAATCGTTTTATGTATTGCTAAATATGACTATTGATGATTACCTAAAAAAAGGATATTTTATTGATACCTATCAAAATCTGAATAAAAAATATTTGGATTATAGAATTCTTCATTTTTGCCTTAGAAACAATAGTGATATTGAGAACAATAGTGATATTGAGAACAATAGTGATATTGAGAACAGTAGTAATATTGAGGGCTGGACCGATATGTATATCGGTACCGAGATTGGTAAAAAAACTAAGACTCATCAAAAAAAATTTTTTGATTGGATGGGAATGAATCGAAATTATTCTACCATATCAAATCTAGAACCTTGGTTCTTCCCAGAATTTGTGTTACCCTTTGATGCATATAAGATTAAACCGTGGATCATACCAATCAAATTACTTCTTTCTAATATTTATTATGAAAATAATATTAGTGAAAATAATATGAGTCAAAAGAAAAATGAAAATAATATGAGTCAAAAGAAAAATGAAAATAATATGAGTCAAAAGAAAAATGAAAATAATATGAGTCAAAAGAAAAATGAAAAAAATATGAGTCAAAAGAAAAATGAAAATAATATGAGTCAAAAGAAAAATGAAAAAAATATGAGTCAAAAGAAAAATGAAAAAAATATCAGTCAAAAGAAAAATGAAAAAGATATTAGTCAAAAGAAAAATGAAAAAGATTCCATTAAAATAGAATTTCAAAATTCCAACCAAGAAAAAGAGGGTCAATCAAATCTTGTATCAGATCCACAAAAACAAAACCAAAAGGAATATCTTGAAGAGGATTACACGAGATCAAACATTAAAAAGGGTAAAAAAAAAAAAAAACAATCCAAGAAAAATAAGGAAAGAGAACTAGATTTGTTCCTGAAAAAATATTTTATTTTTCAATTAAGATGGGATGACCCCTTGAATGGAAAAATAATTAATAATGTTAGGATATATTGTCTCCTACTTAGATTGATAAATCCAAGGGAAATTGCTATATCCTCGATTCAAAGAGGAGAGATACATCTGGATGTAATGCCGATTCAGAAAGATCTAGCTCTTACAGAATTAATAAAAAAGGGAATATTGATTATCGAACCAATTCGTCTATCTTTAAGAAGGGATGGAAAATTCATTATATATCAAACCATAAGTATTTCATTGGTCGATAAGAGTAAACACCAAATTAATAGAAAATACATAAAGAAAAGATATGTTGATAAGAAGAATTTTAAAAAATCCACTGGACGACATGGCAATATATTTGTGAATGGGGATCAAGATCATTATAATTTCCTTGTTCCTGAAAATATTCTATCTCCTAGACGTCGTAGAGAATTGAGAATTCTAATTTGTTTCAACTCTCATAATTGGGATATTGTGAATAGAAATCCAGTATTTTGCAATGAAAACAACATAAGAAACTCTGAACAATTTTTGAATGAGGACAAACGTCTTAATACGGATTTAAATAAATTAATTAAATGCAAATTGTTTCTTTGGCCCAATTACCGATTAGAAGATTTAGCTTGTATGAATCGCTATTGGTTTGATACCAATAATGGTAGTCGTTTCAGTATGTCAAGGATACGTATGTATCCACGATTCAGAATTATTTAATAGTATATTTCCTATATATCACATGCCGTTTTCAGTAAATAAAAACCGAAAGATGTACGCATATGGTGTGTTACGTTCTGGTACATGATACGTATTTACTTGTGTATCAATTCAATTGAATCTAGAAAGAAATCTACAGAATCTTTTTAGGTGCAAAGAAATCATTCTCTTTCGTAAATGCAGAAATATATTATCCTTTTCTTTTCTATCTAAATCAAATGGAAAATTGGATTTAGATAGAAACGGATAAATCTAAATTTTTGCGTGTACTAGATTCAAAAAAATTGACATAATATAATAATTATTATTTTATTTTTCCTGATCGGTAAAATCCATGGCATGGAAAAGAAAGAAAAGAAAAAGAGAAAAAAAGTTTTATGGTCAAAAATTCATTCATTTCGCTTCTTCCACAAGAAGAAAAAGAAGAAAACAGGGGTTCTGTTGAATTTCAAGTATTAAGTTTCACCAATAAGATACGAAGACTTACTTCACATTTGGAATTGCACAAAAGAGATTTTTTATCACAAAGAGGTCTACAAAAAATTCTGAGAAAACGTCAACGTCTGCTGGCTTATTTGTCAAAGAAAAATAGAGCGCGTTATAAGAAATTAATTGACCAGTTGGATATTCGGGAGCCAAAAAATCGTTAATTAAATCGTTTGAATTAGTATAGTAGTTATTAGATTTTTTTATTTTGATGAACCTCCTACTTTTTTGAGGAATTCATGAAATAATGAATTAAGGAAGAAAAGATATGACTGTACCGGCTACAAAAAAAGATTTCATGATAGTTAATATGGGTCCTCACCACCCATCAATGCATGGTGTTCTTCGACTGATCGTTACTCTCGATGGTGAAGATGTTATTGACTGTGAACCCGTATTGGGCTATTTACACAGAGGGATGGAAAAAATAGCGGAAAACCGAACAATTATACAATATCTGCCTTATGTAACACGTTGGGATTATTTAGCTACTATGTTCACAGAGGCAATAACGGTAAATGCACCAGAACAACTGGAAAATGTTCAAGTACCTAAAAGGGCTAGCTATATCAGAGTAATTATGCTGGAGCTGAGCCGTATAGCTTCTCATTTGTTATGGCTTGGGCCTTTTATGGCGGATATCGGCGCGCAGACTCCCTTTTTCTATATTTTCAGAGAGAGAGAATTGATATATGATTTATTCGAAGCCGCCACAGGTATGCGAATGATGCATAATTATTTCCGCATCGGAGGAGTAGCTGCCGATCTACCTTATGGCTGGATAGATAAATGTTTGGATTTTTGCGATTATTTTTTAACAGGAATTGTTGAATATCAAAAACTCATTACGCGAAATCCCATTTTTTTGGAGCGAGTCGAAGGAGTGGGCATTATTGGTGGAGAGGAAGCAATAAATTGGGGTTTATCAGGACCGATGTTACGAGCTTCTGGAATACAATGGGATCTTCGTAAAATTGAGAATTATGAGTGTTACAATGAATTCGATTGGGAAGTCCAATGGCAAAAAGAAGGAGATTCGTTAGCTCGTTATTTAGTACGAATCGGTGAAATGAGGGAATCTATAAAAATAATTCAACAGGCTCTAGAAGGAATTCCTGGAGGACCCTATGAGAATTTAGAAGTCCGACGCTTTGATAGAGCAAAAAATTCCGAATGGAATGATTTTGAATATAGATTTATTAGTAAAAAACCTTCACCCAATTTTGAATTGTCGAAACAAGAACTTTACGTGAGAGTAGAAGCCCCAAAAGGGGAATTGGGAATTTATTTGATAGGAGATAATAGTGTTTTCCCTTGGAGATGGAAAATTCGTCCACCCGGCTTCATAAATTTGCAAATTCTTCCTCAGCTAGTTAAAAGAATGAAATTGGCTGATATCATGACGATACTAGGTAGTATAGATATCATTATGGGAGAGGTTGATCGTTGAAATGATAATTGATACGACAGAAGTACAAACTATCAATTCTTTTTCTATATCGGAATCCTTAAAAGAAGTATATGGACTCATATGGATCTTTGTACCCATTTTGACCCTTATATTGGGAATTACAATAGGGGTACTAGTAATTGTGTGGTTAGAAAGAGAAATATCTGCAGCGATACAACAACGTATTGGGCCTGAATATGCCGGCCCCTTGGGAATTCTTCAAGCTCTAGCAGATGGAACTAAACTACTTTTTAAAGAAGACCTTCTCCCATCTAGAGGAGATGTTCGTTTGTTTAGTATTGGACCGTCTATAGTGGTCATATCAATTCTACTAAGTTATTTAGTAATTCCTTTTGGGTATCGCCTCATTTTAGCCGATCTCAGTATAGGTGTTTTTTTATGGATCGCCATTTCAAGTATTGCTCCTATTGGGCTTCTTATGTCAGGATACGGATCGAATAATAAATATTCCTTTTCAGGTGGTCTACGAGCTGCTGCTCAATCTATTAGTTATGAAATACCATTAACTCTATGTGTGTTATCAATATCTCTACGTGTGATTCGTTGAACATGAACTTTATACTTCTTTCCTAGAAGTAAAGGAAAGAAGTTGAATGTAATGTATTGAATAGATATTTTCTTTTTTATTCATCATTCGGGTCAATGAGTTAAACCAGATAGTCATATGAGTGAAACAAAACAACTTAGAAGTTTGCAGTAAGAAGATAAAATCTCATTTCATATGTACAAGAATAAAGTTGAAGTAAACATAAGCAGTGTAAACTGTTTACCCCAAGATTAAGATTCTTTCATTAGTCATCATATCTTGAAGCGGGTGTAAAAGATCAACTGTATGGAGTTTTCATTACTGTCTTGTATTTATTACCATGCCGTAGATCAATCAAAAATCAGTGGGCGGTTAGGAACACCAAAGTGCATAAAGGATTAGTAATAGAGATAATTAGAGATAATGTAAAGTATCAAAAAAGAGATATTTATACATAAAACTACATAAAAATAAATAAGAATCAACATAGGGACTTTAAGTAAGTAGAAATGATCAAGCAGTACTTCCCTACGATTCCGATCTAGAGTATGCTCCTATTCACTGATTAAAGAAATGACTATCCAGAACGAATTAATCCCTTATTCTTTTTTTTTTTTCAAGTACCCTCTTCCGAGATAGAAGAACAGGAACAAAAGAAATGGAATGTAATAATCAGAAATGAAATGTAATAATCAAATGAATAAAAAAGGATATTTTTTTATTCATTTTTCCATCCATATGCATGGAATTCTTATCACAATTAATGGACTAATTCCTAATTCTTTAAATTCTTTAGATTTATTGATATAACGAGTATTTTATTGAAGGGCTAAGTTATTACCGAACAAAGAAAAATACATTTTTATCATAAAGGATGAGATCAATTCCAAAGCGCTTTTTCTTATTCTAGCAAACGGAATTCCGTTGGTTTAATTTTGGACTCCCGGATATATCTTTATTCCAGTGACCCCAAAAGAAAGGGGTGTGAGAATATCGAGCCGGCCCTTACATTTATTTGTGGCCATAGAGGAGCCGTATGAAGCTGAGGTCTCATGTACGGTTTTGGAATAGCGATGGAAGCAGTAATGTTATTATCGACTACAATTATCTAACAGTTTAAGTACAATTGATATAGTTGAAGCACAGTCCAAATATGGCTTTTGGGGGTGGAATCTATGGCGTCAGCCCATAGGATTTATAGTTTTCATAATTTCTTCTCTAGCTGAATGTGAGAGATTGCCCTTTGATTTACCAGAAGCAGAGGAGGAATTAGTAGCAGGTTATCAAACCGAATATTCAGGTATCAGATTTGGTTTATTTTATCTTGCTTCTTACCTAAATCTATTAGTTTCTTCATTATTTGTAACAGTTCTTTACTTAGGTGGGTGGAATCTATCTATTCCGTACATATCCATTCCTGAGCCTTTCGGAATAAAAAAAATAGCTGGAGTCTTTGGAATGACAATTGGTATCTTTATTACATTAGTTAAAGCTTATTTGTTTCTGTTCATTTCTATCACAACAAGATGGACTTTACCTAGGATGAGAATGGACCAGCTATTAAATCTTGGATGGAAATTTCTTTTACCTATTTCTTTGGGTAATCTATTATTGACAACTTCTTCCCAACTTGTTTCACTATAAATAACAGAATATGATAACGATATTCTAGATTCATAACCTCTTTCAAACAAGAGAAAGAAACATCAATTTATTCATGGAGATCCACAATATGTTTCCCATGGTAACTGGGTTCATGAATTATGGTCAACAAACAATACGAGCTGCAAGGTATATTGGTCAAAGTTTCATAATTACCTTATCCCACACAAACCGTTTACCTGCAACTATTCAATATCCTTATGAGAAATCAATTATGTCAGAGCGTTTTCGTGGTCGAATTCACTTTGAATTTGATAAATGTATTGCTTGCGAAGTATGTGTTCGTGTATGCCCAATAGATCTACCTGTTGTTGATTGGAGATTGGAAAGAGATATGAAAAAGAAACAATTGCTTAATTATAGTATTGATTTCGGGGTCTGTATATTTTGTGGTAACTGTGTCGAGTATTGCCCAACAAACTGTTTATCAATGACTGAAGAATATGAACTTTCTACTTATGATCGTCACAAATTAAATTATAATCAAGTTGCTTTGGGTCGGTTACCAATGTCAGTAATTGGAGATTACACAATTCAAACAGTTATGAATTCGACTCAAATCAAAATAGATAAAGATAAACCCTTTGATTCAAGAACGATTACCAATTACTAAGATTTTGTTTTGATATAAAAGATCCAAACTTTTTGATTTTGGTTGGTCAGTAACTACAAATAATAATTAGTAATTATTGATTGGTGAGAATCACTCTTTGATTTAAACCGATAATATATTTTGATTTAAACCGATAATATATTTCTCACGAGAATTTCGAAATATACAATTCCAACTACCTTTTTTATTCTTTTTTTATAAAGAAGTAAGTAGGATTGGCCCAATAAAATAATTATATCTATGTACTTAATTAATATTAAATTAATACATATTAAGATTGAATTCAAAATTCAATTAGGAACATGTCATATACAATAAAAATGGGGTAACCCTTTTTCCTTTCCTGGACCATTTAGTAAGGTCATGATTTGACTTATTTTTTACATATTATACATAATGGATTTACCTGGACCAATACATTATATTCTTGTAGCACTTCTGGGGTCAGTTCTTATATTAGGGGGTCTGGGGGTAGTATTACTTACCAATCCTATTTATTCTGCTTTTTCGTTGGGATTGGTTCTTGTTTGTATATCCTTATTCTACATTCCATCGAACTCTTTTTTTGTAGCTGCCGCACAGCTACTTATTTATGTGGGAGCCGTAAATGTCTTAATCATATTTGCGGTAATGTTCATGAATGGTTCAGAATATTCCAATGATTCGTATTTTTGGACCATTGGAGATGGAGTCACTTCGCTGATTTGTACAAGTATTCTTTTTTCACTAATTACTACTATACCAGATACGTCATGGTACGGAATTATTTGGACTACAAGATCGAACCAGATTATAGAACAGGACCTAATAAGTAACGTTCAACAAATTGGGATTCACTTATCGACAGATTTTTATCTTCCCTTTGAACTAATTTCTATAATTCTTTTAGTTTCCTTGATAGGTGCAATTACTATGGCTCGCCAATAATAAGTACTTTGAATTTAAAAAGAATTAAAAAATTTTTAGAATTAGAAGTTCTAAATAAATAAAAAATCGAATCGCTTGAATTGTTCATATTGAAATGAATCGAAATTGATAAGGAGTTAGTCAATGATGTTCGAGCATGTACTTTTTTTGAGTGTTTGTTTATTTTCTATCGGTCTCTATGGATTGATCACAAGTCGAAACATGGTTAGAGCACTTATGTGTCTTGAGCTTATACTAAATTCGGTTAATATCAATCTTGTAACATTTTCTGATATATTTGACAGTCGCCAATTAAAAGGAAACATTTTCTCAATCTTTATTATAGCCGTTGCAGCTGCTGAAGCAGCTATTGGTCTAGCTATTGTTTCGTCGATTCATCGAAACAGAAAATCAACTCGTATCAATCAATCGAATTTGTTGAATAATTAGTGATAATTATCATGATCATATATTGAATAATCCGTTTTAATGATCATATAAATCAAGACACCACACAATATGAGAAAGCATAAGAAAATATAAATGAGATTGGAACATTTTTCTATTATTTTTCTATTCTTTCACTTTCATATTCCGTTAATGAAAAATAATGATATTCTTAATTTTATTGGTTTAATTTTATTGATATTGTCATTTTTTTATTTCGTTTTTTCTTTGTTTACTTTATTTCATTTTAATTTATTTTCATTTTAATGTATATTTTAATGTATTATATTAATGTATATTTTAATGTAATACATTAAAAAATAATATTATTAATCATATTATGTTAATTATATTATGAAAATTAATGAAATTACCAATTTAGTTTTATATATATTCATATTTCATATTGAAAATATGAATATTGAAATATTGATTTGAGTGATTGATCAATTTGTTTTGTCGGCCAATTTGAATTTACATATGTGACTCGTATGATCACGATTTTTGAAACGGGAATCAAAGTCTCTTGGCTTCTTCTCACGAACAGATTTATAAATATATTGATTCTTAAAATTTTGATAAACCACTGCTTCGTCTGGTGTCTACAATATAAATACTAATTTCTACCAGATTGGAAATTTTTGATGTTCAAACCTGGAATTTATAGATCCAATGTCACATTCAGTAAAAATTTATGATACATGTATAGGGTGTACTCAATGTGTACGAGCCTGCCCCACAGATGTATTGGAAATGGTACCTTGGGACGGATGTAAAGCTAAGCAAATTGCTTCCGCACCAAGAACCGAGGACTGTGTGGGTTGTAAGAGATGTGAATCCGCCTGCCCAACGGATTTTTTGAGTGTCCGTGTTTATTTATCGTATGAAACAACTCGCAGCATGGGTCTAGGTTATTGATACGTTACAAAAAAATCCACTTGAATCAATTGATTCCTCTTTACCGACAAAAACCCGTACTCGATAAAATAGATTATTCTATTCCGAGCACGGGTTTTCTGGTCAAAACGTATCTTGTCTTTATCACGAGTTATTTTCCTTGGTTAACAATACTTGTTGTTTTGCCGATATTCGTCGGTTCTTCCATTTTTTTTCTTCCTCATAAAGGAAATAAGATCTTTAGATGGTATACTTTATGTATATGCTTATTAGAACTCCTTCTAACGACCTATGTATTCTGTTATCATTTCCAATTGGACGATCCATTAATACAATTGGAGGAGGATTTAAAATGGATAGATATTTTTGATTTTCACTGGAGGCTGGGAATCGATGGACTTTCCATAGGGCCTATTTTACTAACAGGATTTATCACTACTTTAGCTACCTTAGCGGCTTGGCCAATTACTCGAAATTCGCGATTGTTCTATTTTCTCATGTTAGCAATGTACAGCGGTCAAATAGGATTATTTTCTTCTCGAGACCTTTTACTTTTTTTCATGATGTGGGAGTTAGAATTAATTCCTGTTTATTTACTTTTATCCATGTGGGGAGGAAGGAAACGTCTCTACTCGGCCACAAAGTTTATTTTGTACACTGCGGGCGGCTCCATTTTTCTCTTAATAGGAGTTCTAGGTATGGGTCTATATGGCCCTAATGAACCCACATTAGATTTTTCAAAATTAGCTAATCAATCATATCCTGCGGCATTGGAAATAATATTATATTTTGGATTCCTTATTGCTTATGCTGTCAAATCACCGATCATACCCCTACATACGTGGTTACCAGATACCCATGGAGAAGCACATTACAGTACATGTATGCTTCTAGCTGGAATCTTATTAAAAATGGGCGCATATGGACTTATTCGGATAAATATGGAATTATTACCCCACGCCCATTCTATATTTTCTCCCTGGTTGGTAATAGTGGGAACGCTTCAAATAATCTATGCAGCTTCAACCTCTCTCGGTCAACGGAATTTAAAAAAGAGAATAGCCTATTCCTCCGTATCTCACATGGGTTTCACAATTATAGGAATTGGTTCTATAACCGGAATGGGACTCAACGGTGCCATTTTACAAATACTCTCTCACGGATTTATTGGCGCTGCACTTTTTTTCTTGGCGGGAACGAGTTGTGATAGAATACGTCTTGTTTATCTCGACGAAATGGGGGGGGTATCGATCCCAATGCCAAAACTATTTACCATGTTCAGTAGTTTTTCGATGGCTTCTCTTGCATTGCCAGGAATGAGTGGTTTTGTTGCAGAATTATTAGTATTTTTTGGAATAATTACTAGTCCAAAATATCTTTTAATGCAAAAAATGCTAATTACTTTTGTAATGGCAATTGGAATGATATTAACTCCTATTTATTTATTATCTATGTTACGTCAGATGTTCTATGGATACAAGCTATTCAATGTTCCAAACTCTAATTTTGCGGATTCTGGACCACGAGAACTATTTGTTTCAATCTGTATCTTTCTACCCGTAATAGGTATTGGTATTTATCCTGATTTCGTTCTCTCGCTATCAGTTGACAGGGTACAAGCTATCCTATCTAATTACTTTCATCGATAGTCTTTCATTAATGATACGGAAATAGAATTTTGTGTCTTTGATTTTAAGATTTTAAAAATCGTTCGCTGTACAATACAAAAGAATAAAGTGAATTAGAATTGTAATGAGGTGCATTTTGAGTTTTTGAGAACCGTTTGAATCATTCCTTATTCAAACGGTTCTCAAAAACTCGCGCAAACAAGAAGCCTTTTTATGTGGGATGATGTTCTTATGTATTCTTTATGTAGTCTATTCAAGTAGATGTTAATGTGAATGAACCATAACTATGTAGACCTATCCCTAATAGATTGATTCCAAAATAGCATATCCAAATTATAAGAAATCCCATAGAAGCTACAAGTGCCGAATTCATACTTTGCAAACTTCGATTTGTTCTACTTCTAATATGTATTCCAGTTCTAGTATGTAAATAAATCGCGAATATGGTCCAAGTAATAAAAGCCCAAGTTTCTTTGGGGTCCCAATTCCAATAAGATCCCCATGCCTCATTAGCCCATACTGCTCCACAAAGAATGCCCATGGTTAAAAGGGTAAATCCTAAACTAATGACACGATAACTCCAATAATCCAAACGTTGAGTCAATTGATATTTATAATAATTTTGAAATGAAAGAAAAGAAGTGTTTTTAAAAACACTTCTTTTTTCATTCAAATATTGAATCTCACCAAAGAAAAATGACTTAATTAAGAAATTATTACCTTTACAAAAAATATCGATATTTTTTCGAAATGTAATGACTAGAAGAGCGACTGATAATAATGATCCGCATAAAAGAGATGCATAGCTTAATAACATCATACTTACGTGCATCATTAACCACTGAGATTGTAGAGCAGGTACTAATATTGCGGATTGATATTGATGCATTTCAGTTAAAAAACCCGACGTGGTAAAGCCTTGTGTAAAAATGGTACTTGGTACGGTTATTGTGCTTAAATCATTTTTATGGTTCCCCATCTTGGAAATCATATGAATAATGGAGAAACTAAACGAAAGGAAGATTAATGACTCGTATAAATTACTTAACGGAAAATGTCCCGAAGAAATCCAACGAGAAACTAATAATCCTGTTATAGAGAAAAAAGTAGCTATCATCCCTTTTTCCAATGAATCGCGCAATCCTACGATTTCGTGGACTAATAAGATCATTAAATGAATCGTAATCACAATTGAAATTATCGAAAAAGAGATATGAGTTAATATATGTTCTAAAGTTGTAAATATCATAAAAGGGGGTCCCATTAGAGAATTTAAATCGAGAATTGAATACATTATAGGGCGTATTGTGTCTCTTTTAGAGGATTTATTTTCTAGGATTTATAGGATGCCGCCACTCGGACTCGAACCGAGATGCTCTAGCACTGCTTCCTAAGAGCAGCGTGTCTACCAATTTCACCATGGCGGCTTACTCGAAATAATAATAGTCAATTCATGTTGAATCGTCGAGAATCAAGGATTCAATATAGTTTAGTAAACATTAGAATCGATAACTAAAGATTCATTTAAATTCCTATTTGAATCTCTATTCAAAAAAAGAATCTTTAGTTGGGATCATTGTAAGTTTAGTTTTAATAATAAACTTTCGCGTACTAGAAACTAAGCTCTTCCAAAACAGTTAGAACTCAACAGTTCTGTTCTCGGTCGAGGTATAGAACTAATAATTGTTCCTTTTCTATTTTTTGATTCGTTTTTTTATCCGATTTGATTTCATAGAGTCATGTTCCTTTTCTATTTTTTTGATTCGTTTTTTTATCCGATTTGATTTCAGTAGAGTCAAACAAAATTAAAAGGATTTTTTTTTTTTTCAATGAAGAAGATTAAATAACTAGGGTTTCATATGTATAACAAATTTATTACTAAATCAAAAGAAAAGAGAATTTGAAATTTGATAACGATTTCGACACCTTAGGTATCATTAGAGTATTAATACCCTTCCTTACATATATATGATGGTAAGATATATTGATGTTAAGATTTACTATATGATGGTAAGATTTACAAAATTTATTAGGTTTTTGTTAGGTATATAAGAAACAAAAGAATTCGAATTTCTACCGTAATCATACTCTGGCTTTTCACAATAGAAAAATATTTTTCTATTGCGAAAAGTAGATAGAAAAAAAGATTCAGAATTTGATATACATACTCTTATTCTGCATACCGCATCTACATACTATAACAGCTAATTCGAGACTCGTACTTGATATTGGGGGAGTTCAATACATTAATTAATGTGAATTGTTTTATCTTAAAAAATTAAAAAATTTGAAGTTCTTTGAGGTATGTTAATTCCAATTATTCCAAAGACTTTATTATTTGTTTGTTTGCACAAAAAAACTTTTTGAACGCCCGGGTGGGAAACCGATTTCGCTAAAGAAAAAGCCTTTACTGCAGCTAAAAATCCTTTTTTTTTTTCCAAATATTTTTACGAATACGTTTTTTTTGACATAGAAGTACGCTTTTTGGGGGACTGCCATTCAAAAAGTGTTACCCATTTTTTATCGTTGTATGTGGAAGACATGTATGTGTTTTGTTCAAAATAGATTGTTCCTTTTAGTCATTATCTATACTTATTCCCTGGTAGAATAGCTTTTTGAAAAGCATTTTCAAATATATTAAAAACCTATTAAAACATATAATATTATTAAAACATATATTATTAAAACATATTGTTAAAACATAAACCAATATATATTAAAACTAAAACAAACATATAATATATGTATTAATTACGCATATATATGCATTACATATCACATATATAACAAACACTAGGGATAAAAAATACAAGTAGAAGAGGAGGTTTCCTATTAATTGATTAAGCTCAGAGGTGCTATGTTTGTCATTTAAATTACAATTCAAACTAGTAGTTAATCTGTTAAACAAAATATTTCATTATCCAATAAAGATAACCTTAGTCATCTTTATTTCAGTTCTATACGAAGTAAGGAGTACCCTCCGATGAACATAAGTTTTCCTATTTTTAATTGGAATCCAATCAATTAGTTTCAGAAGGAGTTACAGAAGGAGTTAGGTAATTACTATAAAAAAAATGAACAAATAGGATGGCTAGGTCTTTTTTGTTTAAATTCAAAAATACAGATCATAGTATCCATATTAAAATCAGGTTACTCCTTTTGGTATAACTCCTTTTCTTATTATACTCTTTTTCTTATTATACTATATAATATGGCTATAAATTACCAGAATAGAATATTCTACTAAGGGCTAGGCCAGAATAGTAGAATGATTAAAGATTTCATTTGTGTTTTCTTATGGAACATACATATCAATATGCATGGATAGTACCTTTTCTTCCGCTTACAGTTACTATGTCAATAGGATTTGGACTTCTACTTATTTCCGACAGCAACAACAAAATATTCGTCGTATATGGGTTTTTCCTAGTGTTTTTACTGTTAAGTATAGTTGTAGGCTTTTCAGTCAATTTATCTATTCAACAAATACATGGAAGTTCTATCTATCAATATCTATGGTCTTGGACCATCAATCCTGATTTTTCCTTAGAGTTCGGATACTTGATCGACCCACTAAGTTCTATTATGTCAATACTAATTACTACTGTTGGAATCATGGTTCTTATTTATAGTGACAATTATATGTCTCATGATCAAGGATATCTGAGATTTTTTTCTTATATGAGTTTTTTCAATGCTTCCATGTTGGGATTAGTTACCAGTTCCAACTTGATACAAATTTATATTTTTTGGGAACTAGTGGGAATGTGTTCCTATTTATTAATAGGATTTTGGTTCACACGACCGGACTGCAGCAAGTGCATGTCAAAAAGCTTTTGTAACTAATCGTGTAGGGGATTTTGGTTTATTATTAGGAATTTTAGGTTTTTATTGGATAACAGGTAGTTTCGAATTTCGGGATTTGTTCGAAATAACTAATAACTTGATCCATAATAATGGGGTCGGTTCTTTATTTGCTACTTTGTGTGCCTCTTTATTATTCATTGGTGCAGTTGCTAAATCCGCACAATTCCCCCTTCACGTATGGCTACCCGATGCCATGGAAGGACCCACCCCTATCTCGGCTCTTATACATGCTGCTACTATGGTAGCAGCAGGAATTTTTCTTGTAGCTCGGCTTCTTCCTATTTTCATAGCCATACCTTACATAATGAATTTAATATCTTTAATAGGTGTAATAACGAGTACTACTAGGAGCTACTTTTGCTCTTGCTCAAAGGGATATAAAAAGAAGTTTAGCCTATTCCACAATGTCTCAATTGGGTTATATTATGTTAGCTCTAGGTATAGGTTCTTATCAAGCTGCTTTATTCCATTTGATCACTCATGCCTATTCTAAAGCTTTATTGTTTTTGGGATCCGGGATCTATTATTCATTCAATGGAACCCATTGTTGGATATTCCCCAGATAAAAGTCAGAATATGGTTCTTATGGGCGGTTTAAAAAGATATGTTCCCAATTACAAGAACTACTTTTTTATTAGGTACACTTTCTATTTGTGGTATTCCACCTCTTGCTTGTTTTTGGTCCCAAAGATGAAATTCTTAACGATAGTTGGTTGTATTCACCAATTTTCGCAATAATAGCTTGTTTCACAGCAGGATTAACTGCATTTTATATGCTTCGGGTGTATTTACTTACCTTTGATGGGACATCTGCGCGTTCATTTTCAAAATTACAGCAGCACAAAAAATAGTTTTCGTCCTATTCAATATCTCTATGGGGAAAGGGAGTACCCAAAGCAGTCAATAGAAATTTACTTTTATCAACAATAAATAATAAGGTCTTCTTTTTTTCAAAGGATATGTATAAAATTGATAATAATCTAAAAAAAATACATACGATACTTTAATATTTCTTTCGAAAAAAAGTACACTTCCATGTACCCTCATGAAGTGGACAATACTATGCTATTCCTTTGCTTATATTGGTATTATTTACTTTGTTCGTTGGATCAATAGGAATTCATTTTTATCAAGGAGTAATAGATTTGGATATATTATCAAAATGGTTAACCCCATCCACAAACCTTTTCCATCCAAATTCGAGTTATTCTGTGGATTGGTATGAATTTTTTACAAATGCAATTTTTTCAGTAAGTATAGCCATTTCCGGACTATTCATAGCACATATTTTATATGGGTCTGCTTATTCGGTTTTCCAGAATTTGGACTTTCTCAATTCATTTGTAAAAGGTGGCCCTAAAAGAATTATCTTGGACCAAATCCAAAATGGGATATACAATTGGTCATATAATCGCGGTTACATAGATATTTTTTATACTAAGGTTTTTACCGTGGGTATAAGGGGGATTAACTGAACTAACTCCAGTTTTTTGATAGATATATAATTGATGGAATTACAAATGGGGTTGGCATTGCGAGTTTCCTTATAGGAGAAGGAATCAAATCTATGGGAGGTGGACGAATTGTCTTCTTATCTATTCTTTTTATTTATTTTATACATCGATATTTTTTATTCATTTTTTTATTTTTTATAATTTATAAAAAAATAAAAAATAAATTTGATTTATGTAGGGAAGTACTGCTTGATCATTTCTACTTACTTAAAGTCCCTATGTTGATTCTTATTTATTTTTATGTAGTTTTATGTATAAATATCTCTTTTTTGATACTTTACATTATCTCTAATTATCTCTATTACTAATCCTTTATGCACTTTGGTGTTCCTAACCGCCCACTGATTTTTGATTGATCTACGGCATGGTAATAAATACAAGACAGTAATGAAAACTCCATACAGTTGATCTTTTACACCCGCCTTCAAGATATGATGACTAATGAAAGAATCTTAATCTTGGGGGTAAAACAGTTTACACTGCTTATGTTTACTTCAACTTTATTCTTGTTACATATGAAATGAGATTTTATCTTCTTACTGCAAACTTCTAAGTTGTTTGTTTCACTCATATGACTATCTGGTTTAACTCATTGACCCGAATGATGTATAAAAAAAGAAAATATCTATTCAATACATTACATTCAACTTCTTTCCTTTACTTCTAGGAAAGAAGTATAAAGTTCATGTTCAACGAATCACACGTAGAGATATTGATAACACACATAGAGTTAATGGTATTTCATAACTAATAGATTGAGCAGCAGCTCGTAGACCAACCTGAAAAGGAATATTTATTATTCGATCCGTATCCTGACATAAGAAGCCCAATAGGAGCAATACTTGAAATGGCGATCCATAAAATAACACCTATACTGAGATCGGCTAAAATGAGGCGATACCCAAAAGGAATTACTAAATAACTTAGTAGAATTGATATGACCACTATAGACGGTCCAATACTAAACAAACGAACAACTCCTCTAGATGGGAGAAGGTCTTCTTTAAAAGTAGTTTAGTTCCATCTGCTAGAGCTTGAAGAATTCCCAAGGGGCCGGCATATTCAGGCCCAATACGTTGTTGTATCGCTGCAGATATTTCTCTTTCTAACCACACAATTACTAGTACCCCTATTGTAATTCCCAATATAAGGGTCAAAATGGGTACAAAGATCATATGAGTCCATATACTTCTTTTAAGGATTCCGATATAGAAAAAGAATTGATAGTGTTGTACTTCTGTCGTATCAATTATCATTTCAACGATCAACCTCTCCCATAATGATATCTATACTACCTAGTAATCGTCATGATAAATGATTTCATTCTTTTAACTAGCTGAGGAAGAATTTGCAAATTTATGAAGCCGGGTGGACGAATTTTCCATCTCCAAGGGAAAACACTATTATCTCCTATCAAATAAATTCCCAATTCCCCTTTTGGGGCTTCTACTCTCACGTAAAGTTCTTGTTTCGACAATTCAAAATTGGGTGAAGGTTTTTTACTAATAAATCTATATTCAAAATCATTCCATTCGGAATTTTTTGCTCTATCAAAGCGTCGGACTTCTAAATTCTCATAGGGTCCTCCAGGAATTCCTTCTAGAGCCTGTTGAATTATTTTTATAGATTCCCTCATTTCACCGATTCGTACTAAATAACGAGCTAACGAATCTCCTTCTTTTTGCCATTGGACTTCCCAATCGAATTCATTGTAACACTCATAATTCTCAATTTTACGAAGATCCCATTGTATTCCAGAAGCTCGTAACATCGGTCCTGATAAACCCCAATTTATTGCTTCCTCTCCACCAATAATGCCCACTCCTTCGACTCGCTCCAAAAAAATGGGATTTCGCGTAATGAGTTTTTGATATTCAACAATTCCTGTTAAAAAATAATCGCAAAAATCCAAACATTTATCTATCCAGCCATAAGGTAGATCGGCAGCTACTCCTCCGATGCGGAAATAATTATGCATCATTCGCATACCTGTGGCGGCTTCGAATAAATCATATATCAATTCTCTCTCTCTGAAAATATAGAAAAAGGGAGTCTGCGCGCCGATATCCGCCATAAAAGGCCCAAGCCATAACAAATGAGAAGCTATACGGCTCAGCTCCAGCATAATTACTCTGATATAGCTAGCCCTTTTAGGTACTTGAACATTTTCCAGTTGTTCTGGTGCATTTACCGTTATTGCCTCTGTGAACATAGTAGCTAAATAATCCCAACGTGTTACATAAGGCAGATATTGTATAATTGTTCGGTTTTCCGCTATTTTTTCCATCCCTCTGTGTAAATAGCCCAATACGGGTTCACAGTCAATAACATCTTCACCATCGAGAGTAACGATCAGTCGAAGAACACCATGCATTGATGGGTGGTGAGGACCCATATTAACTATCATGAAATCTTTTTTTGTAGCCGGTACAGTCATATCTTTTCTTCCTTAATTCATTATTTCATGAATTCCTCAAAAAAGTAGGAGGTTCATCAAAATAAAAAAATCTAATAACTACTATACTAATTCAAACGATTTAATTAACGATTTTTTGGCTCCCGAATATCCAACTGGTCAATTAATTTCTTATAACGCGCTCTATTTTTCTTTGACAAATAAGCCAGCAGACGTTGACGTTTTCTCAGAATTTTTTGTAGACCTCTTTGTGATAAAAAATCTCTTTTGTGCAATTCCAAATGTGAAGTAAGTCTTCGTATCTTATTGGTGAAACTTAATACTTGAAATTCAACAGAACCCCTGTTTTCTTCTTTTTCTTCTTGTGGAAGAAGCGAAATGAATGAATTTTTGACCATAAAACTTTTTTTCTCTTTTTCTTTTCTTTCTTTTCCATGCCATGGATTTTACCGATCAGGAAAAATAAAATAATAATTATTATATTATGTCAATTTTTTTGAATCTAGTACACGCAAAAATTTAGATTTATCCGTTTCTATCTAAATCCAATTTTCCATTTGATTTAGATAGAAAAGAAAAGGATAATATATTTCTGCATTTACGAAAGAGAATGATTTCTTTGCACCTAAAAAGATTCTGTAGATTTCTTTCTAGATTCAATTGAATTGATACACAAGTAAATACGTATCATGTACCAGAACGTAACACACCATATGCGTACATCTTTCGGTTTTTATTTACTGAAAACGGCATGTGATATATAGGAAATATACTATTAAATAATTCTGAATCGTGGATACATACGTATCCTTGACATACTGAAACGACTACCATTATTGGTATCAAACCAATAGCGATTCATACAAGCTAAATCTTCTAATCGGTAATTGGGCCAAAGAAACAATTTGCATTTAATTAATTTATTTAAATCCGTATTAAGACGTTTGTCCTCATTCAAAAATTGTTCAGAGTTTCTTATGTTGTTTTCATTGCAAAATACTGGATTTCTATTCACAATATCCCAATTATGAGAGTTGAAACAAATTAGAATTCTCAATTCTCTACGACGTCTAGGAGATAGAATATTTTCAGGAACAAGGAAATTATAATGATCTTGATCCCCATTCACAAATATATTGCCATGTCGTCCAGTGGATTTTTTAAAATTCTTCTTATCAACATATCTTTTCTTTATGTATTTTCTATTAATTTGGTGTTTACTCTTATCGACCAATGAAATACTTATGGTTTGATATATAATGAATTTTCCATCCCTTCTTAAAGATAGACGAATTGGTTCGATAATCAATATTCCCTTTTTTATTAATTCTGTAAGAGCTAGATCTTTCTGAATCGGCATTACATCCAGATGTATCTCTCCTCTTTGAATCGAGGATATAGCAATTTCCCTTGGATTTATCAATCTAAGTAGGAGACAATATATCCTAACATTATTAATTATTTTTCCATTCAAGGGGTCATCCCATCTTAATTGAAAAATAAAATATTTTTTCAGGAACAAATCTAGTTCTCTTTCCTTATTTTTCTTGGATTGTTTTTTTTTTTTTTTACCCTTTTTAATGTTTGATCTCGTGTAATCCTCTTCAAGATATTCCTTTTGGTTTTGTTTTTGTGGATCTGATACAAGATTTGATTGACCCTCTTTTTCTTGGTTGGAATTTTGAAATTCTATTTTAATGGAATCTTTTTCATTTTTCTTTTGACTAATATCTTTTTCATTTTTCTTTTGACTGATATTTTTTTCATTTTTCTTTTGACTCATATTTTTTTCATTTTTCTTTTGACTCATATTATTTTCATTTTTCTTTTGACTCATATTTTTTTCATTTTTCTTTTGACTCATATTATTTTCATTTTTCTTTTGACTCATATTATTTTCATTTTTCTTTTGACTCATATTATTTTCATTTTTCTTTTGACTCATATTATTTTCACTAATATTATTTTCATAATAAATATTAGAAAGAAGTAATTTGATTGGTATGATCCACGGTTTAATCTTATATGCATCAAAGGGTAACACAAATTCTGGGAAGAACCAAGGTTCTAGATTTGATATGGTAGAATAATTTCGATTCATTCCCATCCAATCAAAAAATTTTTTTTGATGAGTCTTAGTTTTTTTACCAATCTCGGTACCGATATACATATCGGTCCAGCCCTCAATATTACTACTGTTCTCAATATCACTATTGTTCTCAATATCACTATTGTTCTCAATATCACTATTGTTTCTAAGGCAAAAATGAAGAATTCTATAATCCAAATATTTTTTATTCAGATTTTGATAGGTATCAATAAAATATCCTTTTTTTAGGTAATCATCAATAGTCATATTTAGCAATACATAAAACGATTCGGGTTTCAGTGTGTATGAGTCCTTACTGTCCCCATAATTTATATATTCATGTGATAAAAGATCATATCTGTAGTGTTTTTTAAATTTTTCTTTTTGACGCGTCGATAAATCCACTGCATAAAAATTTGCATTCATGTAATGAATTAATCGGTCTTTTTCTTTTTTATATGAATACAATTTCATTGATTCTTTATTTTGAATAGTACAACGTTGATTGACTCTATTTCGCCATTTTTTCGGTACTAATCGAGACCATTTGCTCTGAGATAAATTATATTGATAATGACCCTTTAACCAGTTTTTCCATTTATTCATTCCAGACTTCTTAATTTTCTTATGCCTTGACTTATTAATTTTCTTATGCCTTGATTTGGAATCAAATATTCCTCGTGTCATACAATAATACTTTATCTTGTCTTTAATAAAAGGATAGGTCCCGTGACCGTGATATTGAAGTACAGATCTCAGGTGATGGTTGTTAAATAATTGGGTTTGTGACAATTTGTAAAATACATATGCTTGGGACAAGGAAGATAAGTCGTGATAAGTGTTTAAATCATTTCTAATATTAGGATTAGAAAAGGACTTTTTTATAGTCGAAATAAAGTTCATTGTATCTTGATCTGTTTCATCAATTCCTTCTTGATTTCTTTCATCGTTGTAAATGGATTCATTGATAATTGTTTTTTTTAAAAGTTGTGCATTAACCTTAGAAATGGTAACCATACATAGCAAGATATCCATGTATATTTTTTCAATGAAAGATTTCATAAAATAATGTGATTTGCGTATAAATCGGGTATTTTTTCTTTGAAGTACCTGCCAAATGTGTTTTTGTAATTCCGGTCTTTTATCATGATAGGCTAGAACTATTTTCTTCTTGTCTTTTGTGATTCCTTCTATTTGATTCCTCATTGTGATTGTCTTATCAGCAAGATCTTTCATTTTTTTTTCTTTTTCTATGAGTAAATAATTTGTCCAATTCATAGATCGAATTTGAATGGTCGATTCGTGAATAATCTGATTATTTTTTTTTGAATCTTTTGCATTTTCATTTGGTTCATGTACTTTTCCCTTCCTCAATTCAAATAAAGAAATTGGGTTCACTTTTTCAAGTTTCTTCATTATTCGTTTTAGAACTAGAACTATTCGTTTTAGAACTAGAACTATTCGTTTTAGAACTAGAACTATTCGTTTTAGAATTCGTTTTAGAACTAGAACTATTTTGATGACCCATCTTGTTTTTTCTTTTGAAACTTTTAGGGCTAGAAAATAGTTCTTTTTTACTTTTCTCATTTTTTTTTTTAGTTCCTTATATATGGGTTCAAAAAAAGAAGGTTGGTTTCGGGGAGAACCAAAAGGGAGTTCCGTTTCCATTCCCCAAACTGTTAAAAAACCAAAATTTTCTTTTTTTCCTTTTTTTTTCATTGGATCTCCATGATGAGATCGTATTTTAGATCTTCGCCAAGGTTTTAAACGAAAAGGAAATAGAATCTTTATCTGAATACCATCTGTTAACCAATCTTGGGGAAATTCTGTTTCTGATAATGGAACACCATTATAGGTGCATTTAACATGTATTTCTCTATTCCATTCCTTCCAATCCTCATACCACTCGGGGAATTGGAATAATAACATACGTCCAATATTTTTAGCTATTATCAATGAAGGCAATACAATGTTTTTTCTAAAAAAAGATTGGGTTATCAGCAACAAACCTCTTATTGCTTGAGTAAATGTAACGCTATCCCAAATTTCTGATATTGTTATCCGTTCATCTTCCTCTTTTTTTTTTTTCTCCTCGTCTTTTTTTTTCCCAGTGTTTGTCTCTTCCTCTTCCTCCTCAAAGTCGGAAGTTTGGGATTCTGGGTTTCCCCCCACGGAATTCCTAAAAATAAGATTAATTATTTGATATCTATATCTATCAAAAAAAGAAAAAAAAAATACTTTGTCTATTCGATCCAAAAAAAGCGGGGAATGAACATTTGTTTGAAATATTTCCCAAATAACTGTTTTACGTCTTTGAGCACGCATGGATCCTTGGATTATACCCCGATTAAAATCTGGTTGTTGCGAATAACGTATCAAAGCCACCTCTTCTGGTTCTGCTTGATCAACATTATTAGTATCGGTATCCGGGTTGTTATCAGTATAGATCACCACCCGTTTCGCTTTTCTTGAACTAATTTCATTTTCATAATCTTCCTTCTGTTCTTCTCCACCTTCTCGATCCAGTCCTTCTAATTCATCGGTCAATTTGTATGACCGTCGAGGAACCTTTTTACTGATTTCTTCTATTCCAATGGATTTTTTTTCAGTTGTTGTTTGATCATTTGGATTGGTTGTAATTATGTCGAATACAAATCTCAAGGATTTTGCTTTACTTTCTAAATTAATTCTTCTTTCTTTTTCCAATAAAAATAAAGAAGATTCATCGATTGACGTTAAGAAATTAACAAT
>JAQQAF010000123.1:15000-20000 GCA_029747655.1 Ensete ventricosum | reverse complement strand
GCGCCCACCGCAGCACGCAAAAACGGCCCAAAAACAGGCCAAAACTGGCCGTTTTCGGCCGCCCGAGCGAGCGGCGAGCGGCGGAGAGCGAACGAAGCGACGGGCGGCACCTTCCCTGCTATACGAAAGCCCCATCCACCCCTGTGCCACCCGGGGGGTTCCAGGGTGCTGAGATGGCTGACGTTTCGCACCGCTCGCCACGGTCGCCGCGGCACGCGAAAACGGGCCCAAAAACGGGCCAAAACTGGCCGTTTTTGGCCGCCCGAGCGAGCGGCGAGCGACGGACGGAGAACGAAGCGAAGGGCAGCACCTTCCCTGCTACACCAATGCCACGTCCAGACGACCGCTCACCGCGCCCACCGCAGCACACGAAAACGGCCCAAAAACAGGCCAAAACTGGCCGTTTTGGGCCGCCCGAGCGAGCGGCGAGCGGCGGAGAGCGAACGAAGCGACGGGCGGCACCTTCCCTGCTATACGAAAGCCCCATCCACCCCTGTGCCACCCGGGGGGTTCCAGGGTGCTGAGATGGCTGACGTTTCGCACCGCTCGCTGCGGTCGCCGCGGCACGCGAAAACGGCCCAAAAACGGGCCAAAACTGGCCGTTTTTGGCCGCTCGAGCGAGCGGCGAGCGACGGACGGCGAACGAAGCGAAGGGCAGCACCACCTTCCCTGCTACACGAATGCCACGTCCAGACGACCGCTCACCGCGCCCACCGCAGCACGCGAAAACGGCCCAAAAACAGGCCAAAACTGGCCATTTTGGGCCGCCCGAGCGAGCGGCGAGCGGCGGAGAGCGAACGAAGCGACGGGCGGCACCTTGCCTGCTATACGAAAGCCCCATCCACCCCTGTGCCACCCGGGGGGTTCCAGGGTGCTGAGATGGCTGACGTTTCGCACCGCTCGCTGCGGTCGCCGCGGCACGCGAAAACGGCCCAAAAACAGGCCAAAACTGGCCGTTTTTGGCCGCCCGAGCGAGCTGCGAGCGACGGACGGCGAACGAAGCGAAGGGCAGCACCTTCCCTGCTGCACGAATGCCACGTCCAGACGACCGCTCACCGCGCCCACCGCAGCACGCTAAAACGGCCCAAAAACAGGCCAAAACTGGCCGTTTTGGGCCGCCCGAGCGAGCGGCGAGCGGCGGAGAGCGAACGAAGCGACGGGCGGCACCTTCCCTGCTATACGAAAGCCCCATCCACCCCTGTGCCACCCGGGGGGTTCCAGGGTGCTGAGATGGCTGACGTTTCGCACCGCTCGCCACGATCGCCGCGGCACGCGAAAACGGCCCAAAAACAGGCCAAAACTGGCCGTTTTTGGCCACCCGAGCGAGCGGCGAGCGACGGACTGTCACGGTCAAAATGCAAACAAGGTGTTTGATGAAATGCTCAAGTTTGTCCGTGTCCTTCGGTTTGTGTACATACATTGTACAGCAAGTAGTGGGCTTGCAGTAGGCTTAGCAGCCCGAGTTTGATTTGCTTTATGGCCAATTTTGGCTTGTAAATACAAGTGTGTCTTATAAGCACTTGTGGGGGACTTCGGTCTGTAATGGACCATTATCCTTTGTGTGCAACCTCTCTGAGTTTGTGATGTCCTCGGATGTAATTTGCATATGGCTTATGAAGTGTTTGCTTGAGCAGTTGCTTGTGGATCCCGTGGGAATTGCTTCTTCTGGCCCGTTTTCTCTTTTGTGAGCCTAAGGGACTCTAGGAGATCTCGGGGAAGGCTGACCCTGTGCGGACAGATAACGCTTTGGGCGTTCCACGACTTAGGCAATCCCAGCTAAGTCTTCGGGAGGGCCGCAAGGGTGCCGCACGGCTTAGGCAAATCAGCTAAGCCCGTGACAATGTGGTATCAGAGCGGGACAAGCACACGCAGAGACACTTGCCATACAAACGTGGGGGACCTAGTTGGGCTGTGTGGAGGACAGCCAGCACGCGCAACCGTTTGGGGGGAAAACGGACATTGATATGTAGGGAAAGGAGTCGCTCAGAGGGGCGGGCATCCAGATTTGGCATTCAGAGGAATGGCCAACCCTTTGCGCGAGAGGCACCACGAGGACAAACAAGCAAAGAAGAATGCGTAGCACACAAAGATCGGGATGGTGGAGTTCAAGCTATGGCTTGACGTTGGCAACCAAACTTGACGGTACTCAAGGCCAAGCGGGGCGTTTGGTGATAGATGGGACCGTGCAAAGTGGGAGGTGTTGCGTAACGACCGAAAGAGTTGTGCAAAGCTCACAGAGGTGAGGGGAATTGCTAACTCGAAGGATTCGGAACTCATGCAAGGGCTTGTACACGGACGACGGAGTGTTCGTGGCCATCCTAAGGTGCGATCAGAACTCAATGCCATGGAGCATCAGAACTTTCTCTTTGACATAAAAGGCTACGTCCTAGACAGCTGAAATGTGCAACAAGTTCAGCACATTGTTAGACCCTGGAGGGTGCAGTGGAAACTGTATTGGCGAAGGGTCGCAATCTAGCAAAGTACATTTGCGGGGGCAGAACAAGGCACAAGTTGTTCAGCAAGACGGAGTGGTCCAAAGGGGATGGTGGTCTCCGAAACTTCCAGTGGGAAGAATGTAAAGAGGAAAGTTGCTCTAATAGGACAGATATCCAGGAGGGATAAGTCCTAGTTCTCCAGAGGGAGAATCATGTGCAACAGATCGCACATATTGAGGAAGAGTTTCTCAAGGAGATATCTCCAAAACGCTCAACGGACCGAGCGAGCGACGAAGAGTCGTCGCATGATCTCGAATGAGGTAATGCATTGGTGGATGCATTTCGAGATCAAGTGGGGGAGTAATCCAAGGCAACATCATATGAAGGCACACTTCGAGTCGATGTGGAAATCGAACTCAACGGAGGGCTGACCCGTGGAATGGTGGACGCGAGGGCCACTATCAACTCAATGCAAATCGAGGAGCGGAACGACTTGGGTGAAACTTGGTGAAGTATCCAAGCCGCATGAAGGGAGTCGACATAGAAGATGGAACATGGAGCGGAGGCACAGAGCTTTCCTTGGACGGAGGTCAAGGGCATGAACTCTTGTAGAGGCAAGAGTGAGATCATGTCGTTCCATGAGTTCTTCATTCTGATGGGGCGGACTTATCTTCCATGGTGCCAAAGATGAAGGGAGCTTCGAGGCACATGCATGCTACCTCAGAGATGCATTTGACGGAGTAACTAAGGTGATTCAACTTGCGGAGGCAAAGTTGGGATCATGATACCTTAGCACGGGGCAAGAGGACGCAGAGGCGGGTACTCTTGAAGAATATGCCATAGTGTTGCCATTCGAGTTGTCTGGAACAAGAGGTGCATAGCAGAGATTGTGCTGGTAGGGGATAGAGGCCCAGGATCCACACAATGGTGCACCAACTCTAGTGAAGTCAGGGGGACTTCATGAGCTACTAGGCGACGGACTGTCCTAGAGCTATGCTTCGTCCAGGTGTGACCCAAGAGTGGGTGGACGAAGGTGAATTGCCAAGAGAGCGAACTAAAAATCGGAGATGGCAGAGGCCCTACGATGTGTTGGCAGAGGCCACACGTGGAGAAATCGTAGTCCGAGTTCATCACACAATAATCTGTATGCAATGGAGATGTCACCAGGAGGCGACATGGTGCAGCGGATCGTGGTGGAATAGTTCGTGGCAATGCAGCACAAGCGGTCGTGTCCCGTGAGGGACAAGATCATGCGGAGGTATGATCAGGAGCTACTGGGAGCTCCACTTTGGTGTACGACACAACAAGAAGAAGTGCTATGGATTCAAGGAGTGAATGCCATGGTACCGCGGAGGCGGGTCTTCGGGTGTGCATCGGAGCTTGCATTGGATAAAAGCCTTGATCATCAGCATATGGGGGCTGTGTACCATCGAGGAAGAAGTCCAAGTGCAAGTACCAGTGAGTCCCATGGAGGGGGACGTGATCATGTGAATGATCAGGAGCTACTGGGAGCTCCACTTCGGTGAACAATGCAACGGCAAGAAGGGCTGTGGATTCAAGGAGTGAATGCCACAGTACCGCAGAGGCGGGTCTTCCGTGTGTGCGCATCGAAGCTTGCATCAGATGAAAGCCTTGGTCGACAGTATATGGGGGCTGTGTACCACCGAGGGAGTAGTCAGATTGCAAGTACCAGTGAGTCTCATGGAGGGGACTTGATTATACTAAGGTATGATCGGAGCAGCTGGAGAGTTGGACTGCTTCAGTGCTCACATTCGCTTAAGGGAGCCCGGCAAGTCAGAGGACAAAGCCGAGTAAGCGAACGTTGCTACCAAGGAAGCTAAGGAGAACAGAATCGGCGTGAGCCCTGCAACAAGATGGCGGAGGCCATGCATGAGAGTTGCAGTCTGTCTTTCCATCGACCAAAGAGAACTGCTAGGAGGACACAATGGTGTCGAAGCAGGTGGTCGGAAAGGGGCGAGGAAGCGACGACGAGTCCAGTGGGGCTCAGCTACCCAAAAGCAAAGCATCGGTTAGAAAGGAGGTGGACTCGGAGGAGCACCACAGTGCCGCAGAGGCGGATCTACCGATCGCGAAGGAAGGGATGCAGATGCAAGTCAACGGAGAGTAGCGCTATGGGCTGGGCAGCGCCATGGTACCGCAGCGGCGGGACTTCCGTGGAGTCATCGATCCCTTGCTCTCATGGAGGGAGAGCATTGGTCGTAAAAGGGGCCGAGGAGGTGGAGAATGCAAAGGCAAACTCCAAGTACCAAGACAGGGCAGAAGGGCAGAGGCCAAGAAACTTCATAAGACCGATGTCGAAGGGCTTCTCATCAAGATAGCCGAAAGCGAGGGACTTCGGGTTGACGCAGGAGTGCTCGACCAAGGAACGGAGTAGACAGTACATGGTACTGTACCTTTCTACTCAGAGGAGTAGGCGGCAAAGGTGATGGAGAAGACGGTACAATCCCAGAGGCGACCAAATCTATCAAAGACTTACTCCAAGTTGGGGGACTCCAAGTTGGGGTAAACTTTTGCTCTTTGATGGGCAAAACTTCTTGCATTCCA
>JAQQAF010000123.1:2500-5000 GCA_029747655.1 Ensete ventricosum | reverse complement strand
AATGCCACGTCCAGACGACCGCTCACCGCGCCCACCGCAGCACACGAAAACGGCCCAAAAACAGGCCAAAACTGCCCGTTTTGGGCCGCCCGAGCGAGCGGCGAGCGGCGGAGAGCGAACGAAGCGACGGGCGGCACCTTCCCTGCTATACGAAAGCCCCATCCACCCCTGTGCCACCCGGGGGGTTCCAGGGTGCTGAGATGGCTGACGTTTCGCACCGCTCGCCACGATCGCCGCGGCACGCGAAAACGGCCCAAAAACAGGCCAAAACTGGCCGTTTTTGGCCACCCGAGCGAGCGGCGAGCGACGGACGGCGAACGAAGCGAAGGGCAGCACCTTCCCTTCTACACCAATGCCACGTCCAGACGACCGCTCACGCGCCCACCGCAGCACGCAAAAACGGCCCAAAAACAGGCCAAAACTGGCCGTTTTCGGCCGCCCGAGCGAGCGGCGAGCGGCGGAGAGCGAACGAAGCGACGGGCGGCACCTTCCCTGCTATACGAAAGCCCCATCCACCCCTGTGCCACCCGGGGGGTTCCAGGGTGCTGAGATGGCTGACGTTTCGCACCGCTCGCCACGGTCGCCGCGGCACGCGAAAACGGGCCCAAAAACGGGCCAAAACTGGCCGTTTTTGGCCGCCCGAGCGAGCGGCGAGCGACGGACGGCGAACGAAGCGAAGGGCAGCACCTTCCCTGCTACACCAATGCCACGTCCAGACGACCGCTCACCGCGCCCACCGCAGCACACGAAAACGGCCCAAAAACAGGCCAAAACTGGCCGTTTTGGGCCGCCCGAGCGAGCGGCGAGCGGCGGAGAGCGAACGAAGCGACGGGCGGCACCTTCCCTGCTATACGAAAGCCCCATCCACCCCTGTGCCACCCGGGGGGTTCCAGGGTGCTGAGATGGCTGACGTTTCGCACCGCTCGCTGCGGTCGCCGCGGCACGCGAAAACGGCCCAAAAACGGGCCAAAACTGGCCGTTTTTGGCCGCTCGAGCGAGCGGCGAGCGACGGACGGCGAACGAAGCGAAGGGCAGCACCACCTTCCCTGCTACACGAATGCCACGTCCAGACGACCGCTCACCGCGCCCACCGCAGCACGCGAAAACGGCCCAAAAACAGGCCAAAACTGGCCATTTTGGGCCGCCCGAGCGAGCGGCGAGCGGCGGAGAGCGAACGAAGCGACGGGCGGCACCTTGCCTGCTATACGAAAGCCCCATCCACCCCTGTGCCACCCGGGGGGTTCCAGGGTGCTGAGATGGCTGACGTTTCGCACCGCTCGCTGCGGTCGCCGCGGCACGCGAAAACGGCCCAAAAACAGGCCAAAACTGGCCGTTTTTGGCCGCCCGAGCGAGCTGCGAGCGACGGACGGCGAACGAAGCGAAGGGCAGCACCTTCCCTGCTGCACGAATGCCACGTCCAGACGACCGCTCACCGCGCCCACCGCAGCACGCTAAAACGGCCCAAAAACAGGCCAAAACTGGCCGTTTTGGGCCGCCCGAGCGAGCGGCGAGCGGCGGAGAGCGAACGAAGCGACGGGCGGCACCTTCCCTGCTATACGAAAGCCCCATCCACCCCTGTGCCACCCGGGGGGTTCCAGGGTGCTGAGATGGCTGACGTTTCGCACCGCTCGCCACGATCGCCGCGGCACGCGAAAACGGCCCAAAAACAGGCCAAAACTGGCCGTTTTTGGCCACCCGAGCGAGCGGCGAGCGACGGACGGCGAACGAAGCGAAGGGCAGCACCTTCCCTGCTACACCAATGCCACGTCCAGACAACCGCTCACGCGCCCACCGCAGCACCGAAAACGGCCCAAAAACAGGCCAAAACTGGCCGTTTTGGGCCGCCCGAGCGAGCGGCGAGCGGCGGAGAGCGAACGAAGCGACGGGCGGCACCTTCCCTGCTATACGAAAGCCCCATCCACCCCTGTGCCACCCGGGGGGTTCCAGGGTGCTGAGATGGCTGACGTTTCGCACCGCTCGCAACGGTCGCCGCGGCACGCGAAAACGGCCCAAAAACGGGCCAAAACTGGCCGTTTTTGGCCGCCCGAGCGAGCGGCGAGCGACGGACGGCGAACGAAGCGAAGGGCAGCACCTTCCCCGCTATGCGAAGGGTGATTGTGCAGACGACCGACCGTTCCCCGGTCCCGCCACAGCATGCTTCGTTTGTCATGGGGTCCCATTGAATTGTCCCAGCTGGAGCATAGCGGGTTGGTGGGTCGAAGATGATTGCGAGGAGGACATTTGATGGTATAGAAGGGACGGTTCGTTCAGTTGGGACGCAGCAGCTTGCGCTTGCGCGTTCGTTTGTTTAGCTGCTGAGAGCAACAATCAATCAAGAGCATGCTGCAAATCAACCTTACCATCAAATGTCCTCCGCTGCTGAGCCAGTCATACCGCCGCTGCAGCAGCGCTCGTGGCGTGGCTGAAATCTGCACTTGGGGACGGGACGGCCACTCGCAATGCTGCCCGCTGCAGCAGCGCTCGTGGCGTGGCTGAAATC